>BFEA01000292.1:1489993-1505509 GCA_003427395.1 Chara braunii
GAGTCTTTAGGTGTTTCTGCAAAACAGTCTACACTTGCCACATGGGGGGGCCATGCGGAGGCAATTGTGTGATATCAGGTTTTAAGAGTTTATAGGTGTTTATAGGAGTCTGTTTAGGTGTCTTTAGGTGTTTATGCAAATGGTCTACACTTGCCACATAGGGGGGCTGCCTGTCAGGGCTGATCTTATTGTTCACAAGGGGTGTCCCAACATGGGTAGGGAGATTGCTGCAGCCCCAGGGTAAAATGGGAATGCCCCAGGTAGAGGATGCAAAGTTATACAGCCCTGTTAAAAAAAGGATTCTTCAGGTACAACATGTTAATGTGAAGGGACACTGGGCCCGGTTCCCAGCAGGTGTTGCTCCCCACCAATAGATGGAGCGGCCCAACGGAGAAACCCTCAGTCCTGGCGGTTCTCTCACCACCGCCGGGATAGTGGGTTTTCGAAGGTCGTTTTGGGAAAAAAAAAAAGAAAAAAAAGTCGTAGTGTGTGACAGAGTTTTCGGGGGGTTGAACACGTACCGTAGGGTTGGGGTAAGTACCGTAGATCTGAGGGTAGAGCTGCCTGGTTTCGATTTTCCAAGATACCTGGTGGGACTGGACCAAGGTTTGTCAGACGTTTGGTTCCACAATTGAGTTTTACGCGGCCTATCGATAAGTTTCTACGTAGGAAGAGATAGAACCAAGTATATTAGCTGGTTTTGACAATGGTGTCGGTCTTCTGGTCTGTTTGGACGTGGGGGTGACTGATTGAGAGTGGGGGCAGTGTTGATTGGTACGGAGTATGGCTGGTGGTAGGGGTGTGGCGAAAGGATTCCTCGGTTATGTCGAGGAAGTGGTATTCACACTCTTTGTTATCATGCGCTTCACGTAGCATCGTTGACCCACCACTGGTCGGCATGTTTCTTCTTTCGATAATAAGATAATGTTGCAGCTCTTGACCCGATACGTGTAATTTGCACTTGTATATGGGTGTTGCTGTTGGACTGCGATTGCAGTACTATGATGTTGTTGCTTTCCTGCAATTAAGATTGTAACCCACTAGGAGATTACACCTAGAAGAGGTGGCGATTTCGGAGATACAGGGAGTTGAGTTTATCCGGACGATGGTGTGAGCGGCTGGACAACCTGTAAGGAAGTGGGAGAAAGTGGTGTTTTTCGAGGAAATCTGTGATCGGAAGACGAAGTTGGAAGGATTTGAGTAAGGTGAAGGAGTCACCATGAGCGATAGTGGGAGTGGACAGACTGGGTCGGGGGAAGGGTCGTCAAGAGGAGGAGATTCGAGAAAATGTTATAAGTGTGGTGAGGGCGGCCACTTTATTCGGGAATGTGTCGAATATTGGCAAGCACGAGCACGTGGTGTTCCGTTCGTTCCGACACCGTTTGTACCTGGAGCTACTCGGACAGGGCGGGCTACGTTGACTAGTGACGAGCAGTCACGCAGAAGTCGGTCGACGGATGGAGGAACTACAAAGAGTGAACCTGATGACGCTAATTTTCTGATGAGGGAGTATTTTATTCAGAAAGCACTTGAGAAGAAGGCAAAGAGGGAGAAAGAAGAGGAGGAAGAAAAACGAAGGAAAGAGGAGTTGACTCGTAAAGAGAGGGAACGCAAGAAGCTGGAGAAACTTGAAGAACGGTTTAGGATGAAGGAAGAACTGGATGCAAGGTTGTTGAGAATCATTCGGGGAGTCGACGGGAGAAATGAGGAAGGATCGGGATGACTATGAGACAAGATGTCGAAGGAGGAAAGGGAAAGCAAAGGTAAATGAGAGAGGTGAAACGGCGGAAGAAGAAAAAGAAAGATTAAGGAGAACGATTTTATCGCACGAGAAGTCAGATGGCGAAGAAACCGAGGATGAAGAACTGAAGTTCCTACGAAGAAGGGCCGCGAAGTTGGAAATACAGGAGAAGAGAAAGAGGGGTCCGGAAAAGAATGTGGGGAGCAACCCACCTATGGTTACCCCGGAGAAGAGAGCCGGTACAAGAAGTAACGAAGATCCGAAGACGAAGAACGAAGATCCAAAAAGCACCTCAAAGTTATCGAAGGAGGAAACGAGTACCCCACTGAAACTCGATCTGTCCCTGAAGCATATTTCGGCCTCGTGTGGGCTGGGGGGTAAGGAGAAGTTTGAGAAGGAGTGTCGGGATTTTTACGATGCTCTTACGATTGAAGAGTTGAAATAAGTTTGCCGTAAGGAACGCGTTCTGTATGGAAAGAGAGAGCTGGCGATCAAGCGATTAGTGATTCGGCGATCGGCGATTGTGTACGATCCTGCTACTCTACCTCTTCCCCAGACAACGCATCAATCTCCGAAGAAATCGGCGGGGACCTCCAATATCAAGGATGAAATCAAGGAAGATTCGTTCGAGGCTTCCGATTCGACAGAAGAGGAGGATTCTGAGTGAAGAACAGAAGAGATATGAGATGCAATCAAGAACATTAGTGAGCGAAGACTAGAAAAGGGCGGTAAGAAGAGGGGGGATGAAAGATTGATGCGAGCTTTGGTTATTAATTTGATCCTAAAAGGTGAAGTGAAGTGGGGCGAGAAATTTGTGAGTTATTGGAATGATGAGATTGATCGCGGGAGTTTCGAGTTGAGTAATCCTGGGAATTGTGTGTACGTATTAATCTCTCCTTTGCATAAGCAAGTATACATTGGGAGAACCGAGAGAGAGTTATGGGCGAGGTGGAGAGAACATTTTTGTCACGGAAAGCACGGTGGGGGAAAGCGGGGCAGACGACTATATAACTGGCTGGGTAAAGTGGGTGCACATAAATATGTTGTTGTCCCGGTATACACATGTGAGTCGAGAGAAGAGCTTGAAGCCGTGGAAAGTACGCTTATTAAGCGTTGGTCTCCTTCGCTTAATACGTGCGTGGGGAATAGTAAGAGAAGTTCCAAGAAGAACAGGAGGAAAAGAGGAAAGAAGGAGAGAAAGAAGAAGAACACGTCCAATGCGGGTCAAACGAAAGATAGCGGAAAATTCGCGGGTAGGATTGTTGCGGTTGGCCACCAATTAGCGAAGAATAAAACGGTGAAGATTGTGCAGTTGTCGAGGGATTGTATAAAATGGAAGGCGAAAGGAGACGTGGTTCTAGAGAGTTGTGGAGGAGATACGTGGGTAGACGGATGGCGGGTAGTGAGGAGACTGTTTGGGGAGACGAGGGTGGTTTTTGGAAAATCTACCCGGCCACTGAGGAAATGCAAAAGATACTTTGAACAGAGAGGAACAGTCACCCTTCGGAGAATTACGGAAGCTTCCCCGACAATCTTGAAGTTGAGAGATCACATGATCTCCATGTTCAAAGATGGGAGGAAGAAGTCTCAATTGAGGAAGAAGGGGCTTGTGGAATTGTTGAAGTACTACAGTGCGATTAAGCCCTTTACTACGAAGAAAAGTAGAGTGAAGGCGAGAACTATGATCTCACGGGTAATCAAGGAGGCACATGGGCTAAGTGTAAGGAAGCGAATCGTGGCGAAGGTGAAGTTAGATAGCAGAATCAAGAAGAGTGAGGTGACTAGATTGTTGAGGAAGAAGGTAGGGGGACTACAATTGGTAAGACCAATGAGGGAGATGACGAAGAGACGAGCACGGGTTGTCTGGACTAAGTGCCCGAATGTAGGCAACTTACTCCACAACCATCGACGTTTTGCGCCGCGTCGTGCCTCCAGCTGTACGTGTGCTGGAATGCCTTACCCCAGATTGGGAGAGCACGTTCACTTCCGAATTAGTAATCTGGATTGTGTCCCGAACATCGTCAAGAATGCAAAAAATGTACCAAGACAGGAGGAGTTGCACAGAAATGTTGCGTTGAAGACTGAATTGGAAGAGGCGTTTCGAATGTGGGAAGATAACTTGGGACAAGCATGTGGAGAGGTTGAATTCACCAAGGAGGAAATTGAAGGTTGCTTTACCGAACGCGAAGATGTTGAACAGATTGGGAGTATGAAAGATTTGCAACTGGTCTTGAACCGGTTCGAAGGTTTGGTAAGGGCACCGTTGGACAAAAATTCTGGTGACACGGTCGTGATGTGTCCTACGCTGTATAACGAAGGGATGGAAGAGACCTTCTTCAAGAATGACAGTTATAGAATAGCAGAACTTGAGGAGAAGGTACAGTTAGACGTTGTGCGTATGGAATTCAACGAACGTGGCTTGGACTTGTATGGTAAGTGGGATGAGCATGGAAAGGTCGGTTGTGCTTATGCTTTACCGAAGCATAAGGACACATCAAAGTTTAGGCCGATCTGCCCAACATTCGAGGAACCTGCAGTTAAGGTTTGTAAAAGAGTTGCACAGGCCGTTAATTGCATGTTGTTTTCGCTTCCCGAGACACATCACTTCAATCTGAGATCAGTTTCTCAGATGAAGCAACGGTTAGTTGGAATCAATCGGAGACTGAGACGATGCAGTAAGGAAGTTCAGATTCTGGGGGCATCATTTGACATTAAGGATATGTTTAACAAACTGCCCCATGCTACGATTCTGAGAGTGGTTGACTGGGTGATTTGGTTATGGAAGAGTAAGGGTTTTGATTGCGTTTTTGTGAAGAGGTGTGGTAAGGGGGCTGGACTGAGTAAGTGTCAATCGTTGGAAGGTTTTGAAAGATTCGAATTCGAGTATATTCGGGAATTTGTTCGCTTTGAATTGGAATTTTGTTTATCGAAAGTGAGTGGGATTCTTGTGCAACAAGTGATCGACATACCAATGGGAAAGAGTACGAGTCCCCCATTGGCATGCTTGATGTGTGCAAAGAGTAAGAATGACTTCCTTCTTTCTCTGGGAAGTCAGAGGAGGTTTGTTGGCAGACTCAGGTTCGTTGACGATGCATCTGTTTTCGTTGCATTCAATCCGAAAAAACCCGAAACTCGAAGGGTTGCGAATAGGATTATTTGTACCTTCCAGGACTGTTATGATGATGAATTGACGTTGAAGAGAACGGATGGGGGAGTGGATGAGTGGAGTTTTTTAGGATGCAGACTCAAGATTCGGAAGGAGTTTCCTTTCTTAGGATCAGTTCAGACACTGAAGAATGAAACGGAGTTGAGGAGCGGTGCAGCACTCATCTTTCGTACCTTTCAGAGTTTCCATTCTTGGACGTGTAAGCATACGAAGATGGCAGTGATAATCAGTGCGTTGCATCGGATCTACCAAAATTGGTGCACATGCATGGATATTGTCGAGACGCTGGTCCTAATGAAGATGGAGATGAGAAGGTCGGATTATCCTCCGGACTGGTTCGGTCGTGCTTTGAGGAACTTGAGTCGGGACAAAGAACCCATGTGAAAGCTGATTGCTGTTTTGCTCACTGACAGTAGATTGATCCACTGAGAAGGGAAGAGATGTGGTTGTGAGTTCTCGAGTAGATAGTTTGAGTTCGTCTTTTGGTTGACTGTTTTTGGTTTACTGTTGCTTTTTTGGTTTACTGTTGCTTTTTTGGGCTACTGTTGCTTGTTTTGTTTACTGTGGTTACTGGGGATATGTGTTTGCTGTTGCTTTTTGGTTTTTGTGGCGATTTGGCTTACTGTGGCTATGTTGCATATGTTGGTGGACTGATTTTTTTTCGTGTTTATAGGGACCAGGGAATACCCTGCTGTGGGACATGTTGGGATGTAGAAGTCATAGCGTGTGACATAGTTCTGGGATTTGAACCCGTAACATTGGGTAGAGATTGGTACTGTGGCGCATCCGGTGTTGAAAAAGTCGTATTGTGTGACAGAGTTTTCGGGGGGTTGAACACGTACCGTAGGGTTGGGGTAAGTACCGTAGATCTGAGGGTTGAGCTGCCTGGTTTCGATTTTCCAAGATACCTGGTGGGACTGGACCAAGGTTTGTCAGACGTTTGGTTCCACAATTGAGTTTTTCGCGGCCTATCGATAAGTTTCTATGTAGGAAGAGATAGGACCAAGTATATTAGCTGGTTTTGACATTGGTGTCGGTCTTCTGGTCCGTTTGGACGTGGGTGTGACTGATTGAGAGTGGGGGCAGTGTTGATTGGTACGGAGTATGGCTGGTGGTAGGGGTGCGGCGAAAGGATTCCTCGGTTATGTCAAGGAAGTGGTATTCACACTCTTTGTTATCATGCGCTTCACGTAGCATCGTTGACCCACCACTGGTCGACATGTTTCTTCTTTCGATAATAAGATAACGTTGCAGCTCTTGACCCGATACGTGTAATTTGCACTTGTATATGGGTGTTGCTGTTGGACTGCGATTGCAGGACTATGTTGTTGCTTTCCTTTCGTTTGTGACACAAACGTACTTGCCCCTATATTTTATTTCCTCACTGTGAGGTAGAGATTGTCAGACACAGAAAGATCAATGACATGGAGAAATCGAGAATCCTCAGGACCTCAACTCGGTCTGAGACTCCTGGACTAGGATGAGAGTTAGTTGGATCATTGCTACTAAGGGCCTGGCCACACCACTCTCGGAATGTGCAAAAGACTAAAATGTGGCGGGTGCATCTGGCCATGCTCTAGTGCGAAGTTCATTGTCATTTTGCACATTTCGAGAGTGATGTGGCGATGCCCTAATTTGCTCGGCATCATCATGACGGAGTTGTGCCATAGGGCGCGGGCATCAATTTTCTAGCTAATAGATTGGAGCCTTGTCCCAAAAAAAAAAAAAAAAAAAAAAAAAAAAAAAGGCTTCTAGTTAGTATCCAGTGTGATGCTGCAGTATTGCTCCCACAGGCAGGTATTTCATTCAATGACATGTATAGTTTCATACGGAGTTTCATCCGGATTCAAACACATGTCAGACTCTGTGTTTAAACTTTAAAGTTCATTCTATTTGGTGTCACAGTAGAAACTGGGCTAGGCAGGCCTCCAGATTGCCCACAAAGACGCCTTTCTGAGCATACGATGCGGCGATGCCAGATTCTCTCAGATTCTCTCAGGCTTGGAACTGGAAGTACTAGGGAGTTTAGTCCAGAAGAAGACCTGCTCTTTCTTTCTTTCTTTCTTTCTTTCCTTCTTTCTTGAAAACAAAACAAAAAAAAAAGACCATTTGTCGATTTATGTGTGTCATCCTTGCGCAGGGGCCATGCTGATCTTCTTTCTGTGTATCGTTCCAATTTTAACAGATGTCTACAGACGGACTTCTCTCTCTTTCTTTATTGGGGCAATACGTTGGAGTCACGCTGTCCCTACGTTCAGACTAGTAGGCAACTTTATTTTTGTGCTTTTTTTTTTTGTTAAGAAGGGGCTTTGGGCAGCAAAGACATGGAAGGTCCGGTAGACAATCCAGTGAATGGTTTTTTTTTTTTTTTTTTTTTTTTTTTTTTTTCCAATCCAGTGCAATTGGGCTGACCTTCTGTCAGAGAGGCGCAGTACAGGATCATATCGCTGATGCGAGTCATGATCAGGTCCAGAAAAAACAACCCAAGCTCGCAGGGGTATCTTCCTCTCAGCCGCATGCCAACTTGCCAAGCAGTAGCCGATGAACTCCGTCTCCGCAGCAGTTCCTTTGCCAGCAACCATTTCGAGCAGTGGAAGGTTCTTTTTTTGTTGCTGCCGTGCGCAAACGAGGGTGAATCAGTTCGATATCCACTTCAGGCATCCGTCAAATACAACACATCCCCACCCAACCCTAACGCGGGGTTGGATACATTCACGGTCTTTATCTCGCTTTGGAGCAAAATTCGCAAAACCGTGACTGAACACATTTAAAACTGAAAACCTTGACAGCGCCCAAGTTTTCCCTTCTTGGGTTAACTTAAAACTCCGTGAGCATGGTGTGCATTCTGAGTACTAGACTGGGCTGAACCCAGCCCAGAGGAAAAAAAGAAGGCAATGTTGCTGACAAAGTGGGAAAAAAAGAAGAAGAAGAAGAAGGAGGAGGAGAGGAACAGTAGCCTTATGGTTGCCTGGTTATACATCCAAACTAGGAAAGCCAGACCGCGCCTTTTCTGTTCAAACCAGGAAAGCACAAACGCGGCCCTTGTACGGCAACTACTCGTGTTGTGCATTACACAGCCTGCGGTGGCAGATTGTATTCGAAACATGAAAGCACGAATGTGGCCATTGCACGACCGCAACTACTCATGTTCTACATCCACAACCTGGCCATTGCTATTTTAACCCTACATCCACAACCTGGCCATGATTGCTGTTTTACCCTACATCCACAACCTGGCCATTGCTGTTTTAACCCTACTTTAACCCTACATCCACAACCTGGCCATGATTGCTGTTTTAACCCTACATCAACAACCTGGCCATGATTGCTGTTTTATCCCTACATCCACAACCTGGCCATTCAATGATTGCTGTTTTAACCCGGAAAGCATGAAACATTTCGGAATCCATTGTGACAGTATAACAACAGTTGATGTCCTGCGACGGTTACCACAAACATAGTTACGGTAGCAATGGGGCGCACCTCTCAGTGACATATGGCACAGCTCGCTGAAGCATCACACACACGCAGAGTCTAAAGAGTTGACTGGGCTTTTTTTTTTTTTTTTTTTTTTTTTTGAGAACATCCCTTGGGGTGCTAGTAGGGGTGTTGATATTGAGAGCAATGACCTGGGCTACATTCCCCCACTGCAGGTCAGGTGTGTGCTTTCCGAGTTCGAACAAAAATGGCTAGGGTTAAGTCACGCTAGCGGGGAGGGTTAACTTTAACAGTTTAACTTATAGTTTTGAAGCTATGCCACATCAGTGAAAAATGAAAACAAACAGCTTCTCTCTGCAGGCGTTAGATGAGTGGGCCACCTGAAAATGTCAGCCATGCAAGTTTATGTTGGGGGAAAAGAAAACGGTCAGCCATATCAATTATAGATGGAGAAAAAAGGTAAGAGGAATGTGATGTTTGTATCTCAGGGCATACTCACACTAGCACGCATTTTCATAAAATCCGAAAATCGTAAATTATAGGTGTTTTTTTGGGTCACACGGGCTACGTATTTCGCGTTCTCACGCAAATCGGCATGTAAATGTCAGCGGCTTGGACAGCTGTGGGGTTACGTATTTTGCAGGAAACTCTGGAGGTCCCCACAATTGTGTATTTCTTTTAGATCCGTTTCTTTCTGAAAACAAAAAAAAACAAAAAAAAAAAACAAAAAAAAAACTCGACTTTTGGTGGGCAGCTCTCGTAAGAAAAGGAGAGAAAAAAAAAAACAGGAAAAAGGGGTGGATTTTTATGCATCGTGCTGTGTGACCCCTCGGGCCTCGGCCCCTATAATCGCATTCCTAGAGCAGGTTGAGACTGTGTCCTTTCTGTTTTGTGACGTATATGGGTGTGCTGTGTGACTGGGAAGTGCCGTATAATCGCAAATTGGTTCACATATAATGTGCGATCGTACATGCTAGTGTGAGTATGCCCTCAGTGATAATCTCACGACTGACAGACCAGCCACATCTTTCTTCACGGACATCACTAACGAGAGGTGATTCAGAAGGTGGTAGGCTAGCCACAGGACTCGAAGTGTTTGGGCAGGAAAAGGATTGTGTGGGAATTGCCAGAGTGAGGAGCTCCTGCTTCCTCCCGGTTGTTGTTCTAAAAAAAAACAATAATAAAAAAAAGGGTAACTTAAAATTTTCAAAAATTTAAAGAAAGAAGTGCGGACGTGGGAGGTTTCGAACTCAAATGAGCCAAAACAACACATGCCGGCGAAACAAACAGCCACCGAACTGGAATGGGCATGCACATGTGGGTCTTTTTTTTTTTTTTTTTTTTTCCCTGTCTGACACAGCTGCTGACTCCTGTAGTTATGACACCTGGCCTGACACCACGCCTCGGTACTTTCATTGCCTTTTCAAACTCGGCAGCTATTTACTTGCCCCAAAATAATAATAATAAAATACTGGGGATTGCCAGATCGCGTGTGCATCAGTGAGGGCCTGGCATGTGGCATGCTGGCATGCTAAACTCGTGAGGATCCGTTGAACCAACACTACCGTTGAGGGCATACTCACACAGGGACCTAAGTCACAAATATCTGGGGCGTTTGGTACCATGTATTTGTGCCTTTGGGTGCCCGTAAGGTGACATACACGAGTTCTGTGCCTTTGTAATTTGGATAAAATCCTGAAAGATCAGCGATATCAGTGCCTGATAGTTCCTTTTGCTTACCAGAGAGTAAAGATTCAGAGGGAATGATGCTAGTTTTGGAAGAAGTATCTGGCAGCCTAAGTCTACGCCGAAGAGGCAGATCCTACTCTCTGAATACTTTATTTAAAGTTGTGGTCTGGATTAATATGTATGTGGGACGCTGGACCCGATTTCCAGCAGGTGCAGCTCCCCACCAATAGAATGGAGCCAGCAGTCGGGCTACTAGTGGTGGATGCTCGTATCACCACCATTAGCAACTCAGTTAAGTTAAAAAAAAAAAAAAAGAAGGTGACATACACGAGTTCTGTGTCCGAAGGACACTTCTTCGTGTGTTGTATGCTCGATGAATGGGACTGAGCAGGGCGCTAGCCAGACTTCTGAGGCATCTGCTTCGACATGCACCAATATTCATAACCTAAGGAGCGCTAGCTATGAAGAATTTCGGGCCAGTGGCCTATTCAGCAGTCTCATGAAAGACATAAATCTATGGATTTTTGGCATGCAGCTATTTTCATGGTAAGAGATTATGACTCAGCTAACCAATACAATAATCTCTTAGATCGAGTCATTCGCCACAGAGATGCTATTATATCTCACTTAMATTGGGCTTGTATCTTTTTAGGTTTTCATCGTTTTGGTTTATATATACATAATGATACTATGCGTGCTTTAGGCCGTCCACAAGATATGTTTTCTGATACAGCTATTCAATTACAACCAATATTTGCTCAATGGATACAAAACACTCACATTTTGGCACCAAATTTTGACTGCTCCTCAAGCAACATCAGCAACTAGTCCAGTGTGGGGAGGACTAATCACTGTAGGAGGAAAAGTAGCTATGATGCCAATTCCTTTAGGTACTGCTTATTTTTTGGTACATTAGAATCATGCATTTACTATTCAATGCATGTGACTGTACTTATCTTGTTTTTTGCTCCGTCCAAGAAATCACAGGAAACACTTCTTTCGCAAACTCGTTTTGTAATACAATCTCACAAAGGTTCCGCTGTACACCGACTCGTCAAGTTTTCGGAATGCTCTGCAATCTTTCACCGTATGGATTAAGGACAGATTCGAACCATCATTCGTGGATTTGCAGTCCAATACATCACCTTTATGTTACTTAGCCTTTGATTTGATTGATGAAAAAACAAAGGACCTGGTGCGAAGCAATGAGTTTTTTTTTCAATTTTTAAAAAATCAAATTCGTGTTCGACTCATGGACGTGGGAGTGTTTTACAATGTTCAGTGGAACAAATACAAGATAACATGGTGGTGGTTGAAACAGGGCTGAAAACTCGATTCATTTGCAGGCCTGACATTTGTGCCTCACACTGCTCACAGAACAGCACGTAGTCACACTGGTTACACCCAAAAATAGATAAGAGTTAGGCCCTCACTGCACTACTCTCCGAATGTGCAGAATGAGACTGAATTCTCTACGAGAACATGGAAAAATACATCGCCATATTTTTTGTCTTTTGTGCATGTGGAGAGCAGTGCAGCAAGTTCTGTGTCCACAAAGCACAGAGTTGCAGCCTGACATTTGTGTCACACTGGTTTGACCCAAAATATATACAGAGTATTACAGACTCATTACAGAGCGTTTTTTTTTTTTTTTTTTTTTCCGAATGCTGAAATGACACACATGGGTGTTTTGCTCATGCACGAATTTCTTGAAATACCTCACGGAGAAAGAAAAAAATGAGAAAGTCATTTGAGACCACCTCTGGAGGTGGTCTCAAAAAGGGTCGTCCCGCAGCCCGGCAGGCTGCTGACAAAAGGGTGACAAAAAAGTACACTTGGGTAGCGGGACTCTCCAATGTGACCTGAAAACTGCCTCAAATTTTGGGATTTAAGGTCATCAGGTCCCCGTGTGAGTATGCCCTTGGGAGGCAAAAGCAAGGGCATACTCCCACTACCACAATCTTCGACGTATGTAACCGCATTTACGGCCACTGTTCGTAAGTTGAACAACACACGTCAGTATGTCAAATACACGTGAAGTGTGTAAAACACAGGAGAGAAATCAAACTCAAAGCCTCCGTTGATAACTCAATAAGAAGTGTAAGAACGTGTACAGGTAGGACATCTGTGATGCCGCATTTCGACAGCTGTTGCCACGGTGTCATCCTCAGGGATTTCCTCCAGCCAACTTCCCCAGACTATACCCCGTCCGGCGTCAGTCCACCAACCCACTCCCGTTCTCACTTCGCACCACCATCCGGATGCTGACGATCCATGAGATACATAAGAACGTGTACAGGTAGGGCGTCCGTGACACCGCATTTCGACAGCTGCCGCCACCACCATCCGGATGCTGGCGATCCATGTGATACATAAGAACGTGTACAGGTAGGGCATCCGTGACGCCGCATTTTGACAGCTGCCGCCACGGTGGTTCCTCCTGCCAACTTCCCCAGACTACCCCGTCCAACGTCAGTCCACCAACCCACTCCCTTTTCTCACTTTGTGCCACCATCTGGATGCTGGCGGTCCATGAGATACGTTCCACCTGTAGAGAGGAGTAACTCATCGAGGACGCTCTGTATTTTACGCAAAATTCCCAAACAAACACTTTCAAATTGCTTTCTCTAGTTACTCTACCTGCCAGTGGTCCGTTCGCCCATAACTTTCGCACTTCGCGAATAATCCAGAACAAACCTGCTGGTCCGACCTGGTGTCGGGCCTACCAACAGGTACTGTTTTCCCAAGGCTGGAAGTCACAGGTGTCGGGGCCAGCTATTTGGGACCACGAACCCCAGATCATGATCCGTAAAGCTCGAGCGGCACAGAAGCAAACTCTAACATCTCTTCGTTTTGAAATTCTTTTTTTGTTAGAAAAATGTTGGGTACTACCGTCTTCCCCCGAACACAACGCACCCTCATTTTGACTGTATCGGGCCGGAAACATGCGTTGCATACGTTCATTTTCAGGGTGTGTTATGTTCGGGGGAAGACGGTACTAGGAGGTTCGGTGAGGTAAGGAAACTTCAAATCTCACCCGAATACAACATATGGTCATTATAGCTGTATGTATTTGGGGCAACTTTGAGTCTAGATACACACCAGTAATGACCGGAGTACATACCAGTGCCTACAGTTTCTAAAACGTTTCCAGTTTCTAAAACATACCAGTGCCTACATAACAGTTCCGGTGCAAAATTTGCCTAACATAACAGCCCAGGCTCGTTAAAACGTTTCCAGTTGGATGAATTTGGGCACTCCTGTAGGCGCCCGTACGTTTCCTGAAATCGTGGCGCGTTAACGGGCGCGACTTTTGAAGTACCTGGTGGTTTAAACAGTCTTAGCAATTCATTCTTAGCCCACGATTGCACAATGCCAGATTCCTTTCACACCCATAATGACCCATTGTCACCCAAAGAGGGCCTGCTGACATGTGGCATGTTGACAGCTCAAATTTGCTCCATGTCACCATGTCACCATGTCACCATGACATCCACATCACAGTGGCAGAATCTGATGCCAGATGGAACGGATATAGGTAACCGTTCCGTTGTGCGTGCATGTGCCAGTGCCACGCTGCACTAGTCGAGATGCAGCAACGCGCCAAAGCTATTTCCTCCTCTAGTATTTCCTTGTGACTTCCCCCCATGGTCCCACCCCCTCCACCTTGAAAGTCCTTTTTTCTAGTGGTACGCTTGTGAAGATCATGGGTGAGAGCGGGAAAGTGCAGCGGTCGGGGGGGTGAGACCCAGCGGGAAATGCGCAGGGAGTCGGGGACTACCACTTTGTCTTTCTTGACTGGAAGAAGATGCCAGATGGACACCGCCATCTCATGCAAGTTGAAGCCACTCACAAATTTTCCGGACCCATTCCCACCCCACTCCCTCTCCCTGGTATGGATTACGAAGGAGGAGGAAGACAAAGGAAGACCCATTCCCTCCCACCCCAGTTCCTCTCCCTGGAAGATCGAAACTCGTATGGGATGGATTAGGAAGGAGGAGGAAGACAAAGGAAGGGATGCACCAAGATGGAAGGGGGGGGAACAGGGAAAGGGCAAAGGAAGGATGACCCAAGGGATAAATAAGGTAGAAAAAACAAGGGGGGGGGGTAGGAAACCCAAAACATCAGATAACCTTGACAGAGGTCTAGGGTCTAGGGTTTAGGGTTCAGGGTTTAGGAGGTAAAGGAGTGTCCCAAATATGTTCCCACTTTCTGAGAAGGCCATCAAAGTAGGTAAAGGAGACTCCCACTGTCCCACATACTACATTCCCAGTTTCTGAGAAGGCCTTATCATGTGGGCCATCTGTCCAGGCTGTCCTTGCAGACTAGGTATAGACTATGCAGAGACACAGTATAGACTAAGTATAGCCGAAGTATAGACTATTTGTTCTTGTAGACTATAGGCTACGTACTGGGCATTACTGAAGAAAGGAGCGTCTCAGAGAAACACACAGGAGTGCACACAGAATAGCTCACAGAGCATCTCTCTCTCTCTCTCTCTCTCTCTCTCTCTCTCTCTCACACACACACACACACACAGAATAGTGGTAGTTTAGCCGCAGTATTTTGTCTTGATTCTTTGCATGGGTGCAGTAGTACTGTACTCAACAGACCTCTGCGGCAAAGATAATGAGCGGGTACTTGTTCGTGCATTGCTGTCAAGCACATAGCACACTAAGCGTGTGTATGGGAACTGGGGTCATACATGCATTCCAGCCAAGCTCATAGCGCACTTAGGGTGTGTAGTATGCAAGTACTCGCCTTCAATGCCTACAAATTGTGACACAGTGCTCTCTCTCTCTCTCTCTCTCTCTCTCTCTCTCTCTCTCCCCTCCCCCCCCCAGCCTCCCACAGACTGTTGAGGGTTCAGCCTCCTGATAATCGGTGAAACTCTGAAGAAACAGGTTTCACAGTACCTACTACCTAGGTTGTTGTCATCTTCTCCCTCTCTGCCTATGGTTTACCAGGCCAGCTATGTTTGACGATTAACTGCCATTTCGAAATTGAAACCGAGTTTTTTGGCCAAAAGCTCGTCAAAATTTGCTGTTCCTGAGGGTCCGGCATTTGTAAAACGCTGGACCCCCTGGCTGTACATGGACCTAGATTGAGACCAGGTACCTCCAGACAGTCCTGCCTGGAGGTGCCTGGTCTCAAGCTAGGTCCATGTACAGCCAGGGGGTTGTAAAACGCTGGACCCTCAGGAACAGCAAATTTTGACGAGTTTTCGGCCAAAAAAACTCAGTTTCAATTTCATTCAAAAAATAAAAAATGTCCATTTTGACGAAATGGTCGTTGATTCCTCTTCTCCCTCTCTGCCTACGGTTTACCAGGCCAGCTCTGTTTGACAATTATATATATCGTCAAATAGAACTGGCCGGTAAACCGTAGGCAGAGAGGGAGAAGGAGAAGAGGACAACAAACGAGGGGCTGTGACAAACTGTTTCGTCGGAGTTTCACCGACTCATCATACATATATATATCT
>BFEA01000292.1:1552560-1573166 GCA_003427395.1 Chara braunii
CTGCTCCTGAGTCTATAATGGCGTTGTAAGGAATTCCCCAAATTTCTATATCGCACTCTGCGGATTTCCACGGAATAGGTTTAATCCGTAGGAAATGATCGTCTTTCTGAATYAATCCTATCCATATCGGATCCGGAGTGCTTGTTGGGTTTTCTTCCTGCGCGGGGCCTTTGGCTTTTACGTTCGGTGCTCGGGCGAGAGCGAATCGYTTTCGATTCGCTTTACAGTGTTGTAACATTCGCTCGTTGGCTTRCTCGGAGATCGAGAGTAGATGACCGATCGAAAGGGGAATCCGATGGTCCAAGGCTCAGATGATGTTTAGTACATCGATCTCTCCTGTGACGAAGGTGGGTCCTCCCGGCTCCACTTCTCCTAAGGACGGTCGCCACTCCGCCACCTTGTTCAGTTTTGGCGCTGGTCTGATTGTTCCGATCATTCCTAGCCCASGATATCCCAGCGACACATACTGATCTAGCGGAATTAGCTCGGCGGCCTCTTCCGTGGTGGCCAAGGCACTTCCCCCACCCTCTACTTTTTCCATCAAGGCTCCGACTCGTCTAGGTCCATTGGCGATGGGGGCCGCAGCCATAGGTGCGACTCTGATCCGCTGTTGTGGGGGTTGGTGGGGGCAATCACGGGCTAGATGTCCGGGCTGATGACAGGCGTAGCAAACATTCAGATTGTTCGCAGCTCCTCCGAGAGCARGGGCGGGGGCTARTCCTTGTTGCATCGGAGGGGCATGCACTGTAATAGGTCGCATGTTCCTCATCATGGCTTCCAGCCGAGCATTGTGCTCTCGCTGCTCCTTTTTGCTTTCTTGGATCAAACTAATCAAAGTTTTGGTTAGTTCGAAAATGGCCGCCGATTTGTTTGATCGTACAGGAGTCTCTACCGGCGGCGGGGGTAGTGCCCTGACGGGCGGGGGCATCATARGAGCAGAGATGCTCGGAGTCTCACTTAGGATTAGTCGTTTGGGGCCTATCTGTTCCATATAGGTGACAGGTCCTGATACGAACCCCATGTTTTCAAATTTGTTTTGTAAAGCAGCCAGCTCTGCTCTTGCTCGAGCGAGATCGGTCGAATCTCCGTCTTTAGGGTAATCTTCTCCTTYCARGAACTTCGTCGCGAACTTCCRTTYCATTTCTTCCGCAGCCGCCATAATTTGTTGTAGCGTATGGGTGATGGGGGAAAACTGCTTTCGCAACTTAGCCCTTATTGTTCGACTGCGGAATCCGTCAATGAACAGATCTCTCCCTACTTGCTCACCTCGCTCAGTTTTTACGAACATTCGGTAGAACCGGTTTCGATATTCCGCAACGGATTCGAGCRGTTTTTGCACTCGGTCCTTGATCATGTACAGCGCTTGCTCGGGGTGGACATAATCAAATCGATTCATGAAATCCCGTTCGAAGGTCGGGAGATCCACCCATACATAGGTAGTATACCAATGATGACCGTCTCCTCCCATTCGAGCCGGAATGTTGATTTGTGCTTCGTGATCATCGTACTGCTCTACTCTAAGCGTGGCCCCCCACGCTCTTGCGAGATGGTGCGCCGGATCAAATAGATAGAGATCTGGTGGCGACATGGGAGCTCGTGCACGTGGGRCAGGTTGATTAGGTGGATTAGCATTTTGTTGCGGAATTGGATTTTGCACGTTGGCAACCATATTGGCTGCTCGTCGATTAGTCGATCTGCTTCTGGTGACGATAGGGTCGCGTCTATGCGCGTTYCGAGGGCGAGGTCGCCCACGGTTAGCCAGGTCGCCTACTTAACGTGTTATCAATCCTAAGACCCTAGCCACGTGTCGGCCTTCGATACCAACCTCACGCCCAACGCGACTTCCTAATCGGAGTGGAGTGTGGGCCTGGAAGTGCGGAAACAGGTGTGCCAAGGATTTTTGGGGGAAGTGGGGGAGCCTTAGGGGTATGAACACAATTAGGCGAACGGGGGGGGGGGTACGCTCGTAAGGGCCTCACAGCCCGAAGGGGCCGGGACACTGCGGGCAACGGGTTACGGGAAAATTCCTTCGAGGTGGAGATGGTCCTGAAAAGTTAGGCCGTCGGGGGCCGCCACGTGGCGCAGGCCGCCTCGTAGTTGGGATGGGCCTTCGGAATTCCAGGGTTCTTTGCGCGCTGCTGCGTCGGCAGTTTACGCAAAACATGTTGGTCCAATAGGGGGCTATGGCTGGCCACGGGACGATACTGAGTTAATGATACGGAAGAAGGAGGCRGAAAGGAGGGAAACTGGTGGTGATCTCAACGAATCCCGGGTGGGTGAAGTAGTAGGTGTGGTCGGGGGAAGGGAAATCRGAGCACCGAGGGTCGCTAGTGGTGGCACAGTGGAATWCCCGCGGACATAGCCGATTCTCCGTGTGACAAGGGTATCGGGCCCTTATGAGCTCGTTTATTATAGGGGTGAAATAGTCCGGGTCATAGGACGAGTCTGAGCCCCAAGATCGCGTCATGGTATCATTGCCGATGGGATAGCGYGGGTCGGGATAYCGTCACCGCGCACGAGCACGTGTAGGACAAGCCGACTCAGTGGCGCCTCAGCATGCTCGTACGGGATGAGGGTTCCGTCGTGATTCCTTTCGGGGTGAGCTAGTCGACGCGCGGGAATGCGTGTAAGGGCACGACTCGGATGGCGTTTACACGTGTTCTCGTGCGGCGCTCGCGGGGCCGGACTTCGGATCGCCTAATTGCTTCGTAAGTCTCGGTTATGCAAGATGCAATCATACCACAACCTCATCATGGGACAAGCCAAAACGAGAACAAAATCGACATCGGGGCCAGATTCTTATCCCATCTATCGCTGCATCCGGTGCAAGCAAAGATTCGGCACAAACAAGAAGCAAGGGCAGGGATTCTCCGCAAAAGAGATAGGCAATCAGGCATAACATTCATGCATCCATACATTCGACAATCATACCCATAATGCAATCGCAAGGACAGGTGTGAGCAAAAACCCAAGTCCAGATTCCAGAAAGTTGAAACGAAGATAAGAACGGGYAAACCGCCCGGAGCCGCAATCAAAATGTATGTACACAGATGAAGAGGGAGAAGAGAC
This sequence comes from Chara braunii, assembly GCA_003427395.1. Classification (NCBI taxonomy): domain Eukaryota; kingdom Viridiplantae; phylum Streptophyta; class Charophyceae; order Charales; family Characeae; genus Chara; species Chara braunii. Next base: position 1,555,630 of record BFEA01000292.1, read on the forward strand.
AAAGAAACAGCAAATCTACGTCCATCAACCTCAACTCTCTTCACCTCTCTCTCTCTTTCTCCGATGCGGATAGTCCGTCGTCACGCACCAACCCACGAAGTTGTCACCCCGCTTAGTCCTTTCGCACCCGTCAGATTCGCCCGTGCCCACAGTCCGTCGTGGCCCACGTCAATCCCGCGCGTTCGGCACCAGCCCGTCGGGGCGCCCAACTCCGACTCTTCTCACCTCTTACTTCGCTCGTGTGCCAACCCTTCCTGGTCGCGCAACCCCGAGCTTCCAACAACGGGTTAAGAGAGCTGACTTATCACGCAGCCGAAATTTATAGCGTGCATGCATGCGYRAAGAACACGGAATTACTAGGACTTAGAGTGAGGATTAGAGAGGGAGCGTCTGCGTTCWGCATGATCGGCCGCAGCGTKGGGGACGTAACCCTTTTCCACGCATCGAYCCGAGCATGCAAGCCGCGGCTTACAAAATTTCAGCAAAGGAAAGAGAGGGAGGGCGGGAAAGACGAAGTGCAAGAAGAAAGATACAATTACAATGGCGCCCGCCCAAAATTACAGTTACACACGCGATTAAGAGCGCCTACTAATCAGAGTACCGTTGCAGCCGCATGAAGAAGCGCGTAAACAAAAGGCGCCGCGCGGCAGGAAAAATCCTAATTACTGAATTCCTAAATTCCTATCTAATGTGAAAAAGCAAAAAGCACGAGTTCCAGAAGGAAAGTCCGAAATTCTGAGAGTCACTGGGGGCTCGACAAAATTCTAAAAAGATTCAAGAGGAATTTCAAAAAGAAACGAAGCAATTTCCCGCGCGATGTCCGTGCCCAAAAGATCGAAAACCGAACCAAAAGGAACAACGTCAACATTTCTTAATCGCGCGCGCGCGTGGCATCGCGCCAGACAACCATTCGACCAAGCAATCAACCGGCCGTCCCAAGACACACCTGACCCCGTGCCCGGCAATTCGAAAAAGAAACGACGATAAAGGTCGAAAAAGCGAGGATGCTGATGCAATTCTCCACCGATCCCGATCTCCCGTAATTGGCCCAATCTTCCCAGCTTAGGACCCCTCATTGCAACCGCGCAGAAAATCGCGCGTTACAGAAAGTGGTTCGTCACATCTATCCTACCTCAGTGTGACCAGCACTCAGGACCATTGTCTTACCATCGGGTAGGCAACTTGGACCGAACAGCAGTGATAGGCACCACGGCTGATAAGCTGCGCAGCCTTGGTGGAAGCGGAATCGGACAAACCTTGTCGAACGGGAACTTCGGACGCCAGGCCCAGACAATCTACCAGAGGTCCCAATATATGGCCACCAGACAGTTCTATCCGGATGTCAGTAGGAACTGCACCCAATGGCACCCTATCCAACCAACATGAACCTACTGCAGATACTAGACCCTTATCCAGTGACTAGACCCCAGAGCCTTGTGTATGTATCCCAGAGGCGATGTGTAGTTCTATGTTATGTCCGAAGGCTATGTGTATGTGTATGTTGCCCGTAGGCGATATATAGTTCTATGTTATGTCCGAAGGCTATGTGTGTACCATCTTCGTTTTCCATTTTCTAAAATACGCAAAACGCTTACATTCCGGGAACTTCAGCGGGAAGAAAAACAAAATGAGGTTGTGTAGGGTTTGAGAACCCTACGACCCCTCTTTTCTTTTCTGCTTTTTTTCTGGGCCGGGATAAATCTCCAAAGCCCCGCAACCGCAACCCAAGTGCAGCCGTCCACGGGCGCATTTGGGATCCCGACGGCGGGCCAGGATCAACCCGCGGTCATGACCGCAACTCGGTAGAAGCTCCCTCCGAGGAGACATCCCCTATGACACATTGTGAACTGGACTTCTCAGAGGAGCTAAGGGCAAAACTGAGATACTGTTACAACTCGACAGAAGCTCCCTCGGAGGGGACACATCCCCAACGGCCGGTCTTGGACCAACCTGCACAAGCTACCTCTCCCAGACAAAATCCCTCCAACTTGAAGATGGGAGGAAGTGGCCAGGCAACCCCTCGTAGAAACAGCTGGATCACTGAATCAGATTCACTGACCCCCAAAGTAGAGTCTCGTGTAACACATACAATCCATGCACAGAGTGGGGGCAGGGACAATCCATGGACAGAGTGGGGGCAGGGACAATCCATGGACAGAGTGGGGGCAGGGGATTGTGAGGGTCGGGGACATGTGGGACCAGCAGTGGAAGGACTGGATTTTCTCAGAGGAGATAAGGGAAAAACTGAAATTTTGTCACAACTCAGGGGATGCCCTGGACACATTGGCTTTCTCTCAATCCCACTGCCAGTGGACTGGGTACGCATCCTGAAGAGTGGCCCCAAGCTCCGGGAAAGCGACTGGGTTGCCCTCAGGGATGATCTTGGGAAGGTGGGCAGTGGGCACCATCGCGGTCACCCACAGGGTTGGAGAACTTAATAATTGACATATTCCAGTGTCAGTTTAATCCGGGTCACTCCACCCGCGTGGGTGAGAAATTATTATTGACATATTCCAGCTCCCGCAAGCTCACCGGTCCCACGTCTACACCAGGACGCCCCCACATGCCACTAACTTCCCGCCCACAATATCTACATTACCACGTGGAACTCACAGGGTCACTGGATCAACATATGACAGCGGGGCTGCAGATGCCTGGAACTGATCTTGGACCAGTAAGCTATAAGATAGGGGGGATAACAGCCAATTTGAAATTTCCAGGTGGGGGCTGCGTCAGTAGGAAGTAGGAGCTCTACAAGAAGGGAGGGTAAGCAGCCGACAGGGAACTATGGTGCTCAATGAAACGAACCGACATGGACACGGCCTCAGCAAACACTGTACTCTGAATATGCATCCAATGGACGCTGTTCCCGATTTCCAGCAAGTGTCTCTTCGCCCCCAGCAATAGATGGAGCAGCCCGGAGAGCCAAGCCTCAATCCCAGTTGTTCTCTTATCACCACTGCGATAGAGGACTTGCAGAACGGCCTTCAGAAATTAAATGTGCGGCGTACCAAATAGAGACCCCCCCGGGAGAGCTGGCCTTTGATCGACAGATGTGGGCCTGGACCCGCTCCCACAGCAGGAGGAAAGTTGTTACCCTCTATTTACACACAATGCACAACTGCCCACGTGTGAACTTGCAAGAGGAGGTGACCCCCATATGGATGCAGCACCTGAAAGTGGAAATGGAATCCCTAATACCAAGTCCGTAGCATATACCAATTCCGCCATACCCCCTTAATGCTGCATATCTATTGAAATAGTATATCATATTATTGGTATTACTTCAAGCAAAATAAACTAATTAATTTAAATTGGAATAAAATACGGTACAATGGTTTACGGGAACGAAATATAGACCGACTAATGAAGTACCCGAGACCATTGAACGTATATTTATGCGATGCCCTACTTCTCTCTGGGTATATGGAGGCGGTTGGACCGCATTCGGGGACTATCATTTTTCAACTGGCGCTTCATCTCCCTTACCTCTTTTGCATCTTCTTCTTCTTCTTCTTGTCTATCTATTGTCGGTCAAAGTTGGTTTGTTGCGTATCGAGGGCTTTCTTTTCTGACGAATTTGGCACACTTCAACAAACCAGCAGTGGCCTTGGGACTCTAGCCAATCCTGTGCGGAGCTTGGCACCCGGACGAGCCCAGCCCATTTCCAGTGTCCCAGTGCCTGGACACTGGAAATGGACAGTGGTCGGTTGGATGCAAACGAGGTCACTAAGATGATCCGACAGCACATTCAGCGAAAAATACAAGGGGAAGGAAAGTTCACGCAACTAAAGACAAGACCTTTTCAACACACGAACAGACATCAGAAACCAATCTAAGCAGTTCTTCAACGATCACTGTTTCCTCTAGCCTAAGCAAATAAAAAAAAAAATATATGATCTCAGTAAGGGCGGCCCCAGTAACACGAGTTGTTCTGTTTTTCCAACTTTTTTTCAGATGGGACTCTGGGCCCGGTTTCCAGCAGACCATTACAGATTTTTTTTCATTTTTTTTAAAGCCATTACAGATTTGAGATATGCTGCAATGTTCACAAACAATTAATTCGAATAAAATGCATTCACCGGGCCGCCCGGGTCCCGGGTGGCCAGCCCGTGCAAGGACCAGGGAAGGTCCCAGCCAAAAATAAAAAAATAAATAAAAATAAAAATAAAAAAAACCGATAAAAAAACTATGTTATGMAGAAAAATAAACTGAACAACTTTTGCCTCAGGGTCACATCGAGATTCTACACCAAATTTAGAATAAAAAATAACATTTTAATTTTTTATTTTTATTTTTATTTTTTAATTGTTTTTCCCGGCCGGGCAAGTGACCACGGGCCACTCTGGTAGCCTAGATTCACATAAGTTTTAACCAGGAGAAACTAAAAAACAATCAGCCCTGCCCACGAGGGGGCGAGGTTGCCGAACTGGCACAGCCAGAAAGTTTTCGCTCGTCAAGTGGCAGCAGGGACCAGCAAAACTCGCTGCAAAAGTACCGAGTAGTTTTGCCACCAGAATTTTATTTCTCGGACTATTTTCCATGCAATTTTAACCGCCGAGAGGAGCCTTTTGCTTTCAGCAAAGAGCGCAATTTCCCCTGGCAGTGCAGCAGAAAACAGATTCGCAAGCAAAGCAACAAGCACTCAGCGAGAACCTAATTTGCCCTGGCAGCGCAGTAGAAAACATACCAGTGAGACCAACCCACTACAAATGTCATACTACAGATGGCGTGCATAACTACTGTATGGGGCAAAAGAAAGCAAAGTAGCATTCACACATGTGAACACCCAAAACCGGACAAGACAGAACGCAACTATCACATCACCAAGACGTCAAGATCGGTTTTTTTGTGAACTGCACAATGCCGTGAAAATTCATCATAGCCACAGAAAAGTCCACGTACATACGCCCACTCTCCGAACAGCATACGTATATCAACCCCAGCACACAACAATCTCTATGGCCTGCATCAGCTGCTTCTGGGGAATAGCATGACTTGTGCGCTTTCAAAAAAAGCGCTGATACAAACTCGACACCAACTCGATATCATTGTTTTCGAACTTCAGCATTCATTAAGAGCTTTTTGCAAACACTCCTTGACGTGTAACTACTATTGCTTTCCCCACACCCGCACTGTCCAGCATCAAAAAAAAAAAGAAAAACCAGGTAAATCGCATCCATGTTCTGTCGTTCACAACACTATCGTGCCGCTGGCCACTCTAGGAAATGGTCGACGAAATGCATAACCCAGAGTCTTCCATAGCAAACAACTCCAAAATTGTCAAAATTGTCTTCCATAGCAGGCAACGTTCCGAAGTAAAGGAAATGAAAGAAAGCGAGAAAGAAAGAAAGAGAAAATCTTACAAGGCGACCAACGCAAATCCGGGATCCTCACAAAGTCCACAAGACCATGTTTATTTTTTCAACACCTACCTTCTGCAAACACCAAACAACCCCCGTGGCCGACATCAGCTAGCCCAGGGAAATAGCATTTATTGTGTTTTCCACAACACTTATTCAGACTCATCCTGCAAGGCTGCCAACACTGTAATTGGCCGGCTGGCCTCTCGAGAAAAATGCCCAACCAGAGCCCTTTTCGCTCCCTATGGCGGCAAATATCGCAACCGAACAACTACGACCATCGCACCATACCAACAACATGAAAACGCACGGCGCTTCCGACTTCCTAAATCAGCATCAGCCCGACACCAAACCACTTTTAAATTACCCAACATAACAAGCGAATTACCCGACTTCCAGCCAGCCTGTCACTCCCCGTCACATTCACTGCACCTCCAGACACAAGCATGTGCCTCAAAAGACAAGCTCAGCGGAACTGCCAAGCCCTGTGGCCCTCCGCCTTACATTCCTCTCTCTCTCTCTCTCTCTCTCTCTCTCTCTCTCTCTCACACACACACACACACACACACACACACACACACGTCACTATCCAATCCAAATTTTCTCCACTGTTTTCCAGAATACACGCCCTTCCCAACCCGCAATCACACAGAAGACCGTAGACTCCAATTAAGCTCAGGCTATGCTCATGCTGACTTCGTTGTATTGTCACAGACCACGGCACCGGTTTCCCTGCTGCTGCAACTTGGGGCGCTTCTATCATACTAGCCAATTGCAATGCAGTGCACGGCGCACCGCACAGTCTCGGCAACCACAACAGTCTGTTTACACAAGTCACTGTTCTGGCGTATCATGAAAACTCTTATTCACCCATCTATCCCGGCCTTCGGAGTATTGCACACAGCCAGGCAAAGGCTGTAAACAACTGTGTGAGCAGATACCCCATATCAGCCTAACCCGGGCACGCAGAACACCCGAGGAAGTCTTTCTTGCCAACCTTCCACAACCCGGAGTCCCTCCTATGGCGGAGACATAACCATAGCATCCGTAACGTAGAACTTGCAAAAAAACTCGTGCTCGCATGATCGGCATCATGCAGCGGCAAAGGAGATGCCTTCAGACGGTGCAACGGACCAGGACAGAGCACTTTCATACTCGCCAGGGCACAACGGTAAAACGCCCAGCGCACCAGAGGACGTGCGGAAATGAAGCGGCCTCTTGCCCAGACGCACAAAGCATCCATCAGGCTGTCCAAATAGAGCATGCGGTAAGCACCATGCGGACAGCATACGACCTTAAAAGGTTCAGCAGATGACCTTCAGAACAAAGAACATCCTGTGCAGCTGCCATCTAAAGAAAACAACCAGATATAATGACGCAAACCTCTAGACGGAAAAAAAAGCAAGGTCCGGAAAAGATACCTCCGAGAGAGGCCTTTTCGTCAAGACACACATTGCACAGGATGGACCGAACCAAGGCCATCATCGAAGTCATAGCCTTAAACAAACGCTACTATTGTCATCGGCACGCCCTCCGCATGCACAGCGATCGACCTCACCCCGAAAAGACGGAATGAACACCGAGAAGACCCACCATCCGCAAATATGTTCCAAAAAGAAGGCGTCTTGAACATAGAATACGCCCTGCACATAAGTGACAACCCCGCAAATTACTCCCTGCCCACTCAAATCGCCTGGATGTCCATTCCAGGAAGAGATGCAGGCCACAACACACAGCCAGGCCCTCGTGAATTGCCCGATTAGAGAGCCTATCCGGCCTCGTCCATCGGTTACCCACTCTTTCCCTTGCGAGTCTTCACAAACGAGCACTACTCCAAACTATGGGTTTGGCTCTTCTTGCGAGTCATCACAAACTCTGCAGTATCAAGCTACCACAAACTGTAATTGCCTCTTCCAGCGCTGGCAATCGATTAGCATGCACTGACACTGCAGCTTCCCTGTACGTATCAGACTGCAAATAGAGTCAGATCAGTTTCAGTTGAGAAAATGCAAGTGCAAGTATGCCCTTCCTTAGGGACATTAAACAACAAAAAAGAGTCCGGGGACTGAACAAAAGGTGCTTGGAGAGCAAGCCTGCCCGTTCACCAATGTATTTTGACCAAATCAGGAGAGAGGCCCCTCATTGACATGCAGCCTCATCTCTGAGAGCTTGGATAGCCAGATACACCTCCCCTTCTGGAAAAACTCGCACATATGTCATCATCCTGCTGCCAGCCAGACGTCAAGATGTCGACTTTGCTGATCAGCGGCACTCTGCATTCTGTTAAGGCTAAAGGAGGAGCATTCCCTTCACACCTCTCTCCCCAACGCACGGTTTTCTCATCAAACAGCGACCCACCACTCTCAATATCCCTCCATCCTAGGCTGCCTAACACAATCACCTACATCTCTACCTACATGATAATCGTGGGCGAAAGGATGTTTGCCTTGATCTCCTTGTGCGGCAAGACAACCCCACCATTGCTGTAAATCTCGTCCGAGACGTGCACGTCTTCCCCAAGCACCGTCATGTTCTCCACCCGTGCCCACTGCCCAACCGTCGAATGCCATCCAATGATGCTGCCAGAGATATGCGCATGCTTCTTCACACGCACCCCTCGAAGGATTGTACATCTAGAAAGCCGAACGCCCTCCTCGATCACGCAGCCCGGCCCAACCGTAACATCCGGGCCAATCAAGCAGCCATCCCTCACTTCTGCCGTAGAATCAATCAGAACATTGCCCACCACGTGAGAACCCGTCGCCAGAGCTTCCGGTGCCTTTTGCCTCAACGAGTTCAAGTACAAGCGCAAGCCAGTGATGTAGTCCTTGGGCTGTCCGACATCCATCCAGAACCCGGGGAGAACCATCGCAAACAACTTGTTCTCCGCCGCAATCTTCGGGAAAACTTCCTTCTCAATCGATGTCGGCCTCAGCTCTATCCTGTCCAGCACTTCCGGATTCAATAGGTAGATTCCAGCATTGATCTTGTTGCCAACAAACACTTGGGGTTTTTCAACAAACCTCTGAACTTGACCCGTTGCCTCGTCAAGAACGACGACACCGTACTTCGACGGCTCTTCCACCTGCACAAACCAAGGTTCAGCAGTGTCAGAGGCAGAAAGAAATGACGTGTTTACACAAGCTCGGATAGCACAAGTAGCATACAACCAGTCAGATATATCCACTTCGATTCCTTTTCAACCAGCTCGCCATCAATATGACGATACCGGTTTGAACCACAACTAGCCGCGTGGGACCACGTGGGACCAGTTTGGATCCATGTGAAACAAAAAGGGGGAAACGCAAGGAGAGTTATGGCAAGCCTGCTGATTGACCAGTGAATTTGGAACTTCCAACTACCGTCTTCACCCGAATAGAACACCCGGTCATTATAGCTGTTTTTGGGCCAACTTCCAGTCGAGATACAGCCATAATTACCTGGCGTGCTATTCGGGTGAAAACGGTAGGCATTTCCAGCATATAGCGAAGTGATCGTACTCTCATGTTGCCATAAGAGGGACCCATCTTGAGCCCACACAATAAATCCAAGAACTCCTATACCATGTGCATAAGCTCTCTGCAGCTTGGGTCGGGAGTTGTGTTTTCCCACCCTCCGAAGTCCAAACCGCACGTACTTCATAAATAAACATGTTATGAAAGGGTTTGAAGTAAACCGCATTTCATGAATAATCGTGTTATGAAAGTAGTTGAAGGGAACATGTTTACCATGTGCACAAGCTCTCTGCAGCTTGGGTAGGAGCAAAAAACTAAACGGGTAGGCCATAGACTTGCAGGTCCGAGCTCCTGCATGTCCAAGACCATCGACCAGATGCGCACGTACAGACAAAAGTGACATCTAGATGAAGAGAGAAACAGCCCTCTTCGTTTTCCCACACAGAGAACAAATGATCATTACAGACATATTTGGGGCAACTTTCAGGACACATACAGTGACAATCATCGTGTGTTTGTTTCAGGGGAAGCCTGCATTTTCCTGAAAATGAAATGGACTGCTTCAACTTCTTTTGCAACCAAGGAAATGTCTCATTCACTCATTCCCGAGATCGCTGCCTTCCAACTGGAATCTGGTGGAAGAAGGCCTATTGGAGCACCCAGTAAAAAGAATAATCTCTTTACACTTTTCATCCCCCTCCAAATGCCAACATCAGTCACCACTTGCAGCCCCAATCCGCTCTTTATATGTAGTGAAAGAACCAATTTGGGCCCCTCCCTGTCAGAAAACAGGGTCTTTGACTTCGTCCCCTGTAGTTGACCTGGCCTTTATTCTAAAACGAAATAAAAAGCAAGTTGTCCCGTTCCTTGTGCCTTTCTTGTCTGCACAAATGCCCGCACTATCGTTATACCATCCCATCACCGCCTAGACAGATACGTTACTCCGCCCCTCCCTATCACAAAGGATCTTTATACTTGACCTGGCCTTTATTATAAAACGAAATAAAAAGCAAGTTGTCCCGTTCCTTTTGCCTTTCTTGTCTGCACACGGCCAAACAAATTCTGCACCACTACATCTGCACCACTACCTCTCCCAGGCAAGGTCAAGAATACAAAATGTGACAAGTTCCAATGAACAGTGCTGCTGGACCAAAATGGCTGATGGGGGGAGCCAAAGGAAAACGCCTAAAAGAAGAAAGGAAAAAGAGAAAGGATTCTTTTTTTTTGCCGCACAGTGGAAATCCGACTGCCGCTAGCATCCAACCAACAATGGCCATCGCTGGTACCCAACCAACAATCCCCAGACGGTAGTAACCCGCTAGTACCCGGCAGACAATCCCCAGCGCCGAAAGTGTCCACATAGGGCAGCAATCAGACCAGGGATGGGGGTTGGGGGGCGGGGGAGGGGGGGGGGGCATGAAATTTCGAGTGCCGTCACTTCAGCAGCCACATCCGTGCTCAAGCCTCCAAAAAGGGAACATACAGGAGCTGCTCCCACCGGCCAGATGTCAGCCAGTAGCATCAGGACCGAGCTTCTTCGATGGACCCATCACAGTGCCTCCCTTCTGATCCCCTACCGCTATGAACATCAGCAGTCTCTGCTAAATGCAACTCAGGGTGACCAAACACCTATCTCTAGGTGGCGTGCGCCAAGCTTGCCCAGTAAGGTACATCAGGCCAACGGGAATTGACCCAAGACCTCCTGAATGCCACGTGTGCGTTACCAACTGAGCTAGGCCGCTGGATAGCAGCAATTTTAAACTATGCAGTGGGGCGTAACCCACATCCACGATTTTTTATCAGATTTGTTTTCTGGAAGGAGTCAAGGGCAGCAGCAATTTTTGCCCTCGTCTTTCCACGATTTTTCACTCTCAGAAGAACGCCTTGAAATCTGTAGAAATTGGAGGGTCTGTTAATTTAGTCGTGGTCTTTCCACGAGGAATATTTCAAAAATTCTTTAAACTTCGTTAGGTCGTGAAATAAATGCCATGCCTATTTGCCTCATTCTCGATCTTTGCCAATCGGCAAAACAGAAACGTACCCTCAATTTCAGCGATGCTTCGCGCTCAGAAGAATTCATTAAAAATCTGAAAATAGGACGGTCCGTAGAATAGGTCGTGATCTTTTCAGGGAATATATTTAAAAGACTTCAAAACGTCGTTTCAACCACGAAACAAGTGCTGGCCGCAATTCGTTGGATTTTCTTTTCCATTTCTGCCACTCTGCCAGGTCTCCACACTGTGCTACAGATAGCTACCGGTCCCCAAAATTTCCAACGTAATGTAGAGTGGCGGTTTAAGGTGGACGTATAAGGTGTACGTAAAACCTCCAAGCATAGAATCCTTCCTCTTTCGTTTCCTTTCTATTCTGGAAGTATCTGACCGCATTCCGGCCCAGAGAGCTGCAAACTGAGTGCTAGTAGGCGTACACTAGCTGTCTATCCTCCCAAAGGGGTATGAATCGGTAGCAAAGCTTTGTCAGAGAGAAATGAAATTGTGTGTGTGTGTGGGGGGGGGGGGGGGGGGGGGGGCATGATAGGATCCCCCCACCTTCGTTTCCTTTTTCTCCTATGTATCCGACCGCCTTCCACTCCTGAGAGATGTAAACTGAGTGCTAGTGCGAGCACGCTCTCACTGTTGTTCTTCCCAAAGGTGTGTTTTGTGTGTTTGTCAACAGAGACTTCATGAAAGCGACTTTTTTGTGACATTTTCTTCGTTCTTTTCTTCTGCAGCGCCCGAATAGTGCCGACTTGGACCTTCATATCCTCAAAATGTCCTCCAAGCGGTGTACCGTTTTCCTGCTTGCCTACAACGCCAAGCCCAGATTTTGTAATTCTGAAAATTTTGGATGTCGGGGGCAGTGGCGGTTTAAGAAAGGAAATGTTAGCGTTCTTCTGGCACAAGTGTCAGGCCTACAACTGCCACTGCCAGGCCGGCCTCTCACGACAGATTGGTACTTCGAAAGGGCAAAATCGACCTGTGGGAAAGTGAGGCTCGAAGGAGGCTGCAAGGTAGAACACGTGGTTTAAGGCTGCCCGCAGGTCCATGGCTGACGTGTTGGACCTATGTCAAGCCTAATAAACCCCAGCCAGGTTGAAGCCCCAAGACGTGACAACTGTGATCCTCCCATCTTAGAGGGGACATACCTCTTAGAGGCACCGTGTACTACACTATTAACATTCTCTCTATCAAGGGTCTCATGTCTGTGATTGAGACCCTGGCCCGGGCTCAAGCCCAATTTCCACCCAGGCTGGAACCCCAGAACACTATGGAGACCACTTCCTGCCGGGCCCCACCCCTCCCACCTAGCTACTCTTGCAGTACCCCGTTCGGCTTGACCCACTTTGAGAGCAGTCGTCCATCCATCACAAAGACAGAGGGCAAGTACTTCTTGGCTATTTCGGTCGGACGCCACTGGTTACTATGTTCACGCTTGAACCATGAACAGCCACTGGTACTATGTGCATGCTTGATCCATGAACATGGCCGTGCTATCGGGGCAAGTTCGCATTTCTGCTATGATCAAGTTCGTATTTTCTTATCGTGATCGTAGCACCACACATGCCTCACCGGTCCCTTTAGCAGGGCTTTAGGCTTCATACACTTCGTTTCGAGTACACAGTTCCTGCCATACGATCTGAACATCTCACGGCAGCACTTCGGCACAATGAAAAATACTCGACAAAAAGACTAAACCCCCACTTTGGTGGGACCAGGGGATTCCGGGCATTTATTTAATTCTCTACCTGTCTAAAGCTCTCAACCATCACCCCACTGCCATTCATAGAGGTAGCCTATTCCCTGCACTTGCACATAAGTGCCGTTCTCTATTCCACAGCTAGCCTGTAATTCTCCTATTCTAGCCTTGAAACATGTAATGTTCCCTGCCTGGCTGCTCATTTCCTATTCTAGCCTTAAGCCACCAGTACACCCGGGGCTAAATGTACGAGCCTAAACTTTAATTTTGCCAACCCTGAAAACGACCGGTAAGGTTGGCACCAGTACCGGCCGCTGTTGGATTGAGTGCTGGACCTGCTGCTGTCACAAGGAACGAAGGAAAGGCCGCTGTTTTCACTCATGTGCCACCGAAAGCCATCAGATGGCCGTAACTTCCAACAGATACATTCGGGAAAAAGTGCAAGCGTGAGTATGCCTTCACGGAAACGGCCCGGCAAAAAAAAAAAAAAAAAGAAACGGCCTGACACTCTGATTCCATCGCTCCCCATCTCTCCAGGCAGGGAAACGTGACCTGAAAAAAAGGTTGGCAGGCCCATCTTTCCCAAAAAAATCAAGAAAATGAAAATAATTACAGCAAAAAATCGCAGCAGGGCTTTTTCTACTAGATCTGTACCTGATTGCCATCAGATTCATTGAGGGTGGTCCACAAATGCAGTCAGATGCATTCATGTACCTGTAGCCAGAGTATGTCGCGAGCACCGGTTCGAACCCGGTTTTCTGCCTCCAGGGTGGTAAGAGCCCCTGAAGATAGAAGAGGGCCTAGGTTCGATGGCTCCATTCTATTCGTGGGGAGCTGCTCCTGCTGGAAACCGGGTCCAGCGTCCCAAAAACCATAATATAGTCTTTGAATACAGCAAGCTAACTGGCCTCTTCACCCAGGCGCTTACTGAGCATGTGGGCTTTAGATTTGATTCGTTGGGCTGGATACTCAATTCGTTCCAGTGCCCACCTCTCACAGCAGGGAGGCAGGCACAGGCACTAAGGGTCTGATCCCACCACTACACTACATCCCAGTTACAGTGTAGTTTTCAGATCCCACCACTTTCCTACGTCGTCACGGCCGCCGAAATATTTTGCCTTACTTTCGTTTGGGTGTGTCGTGGCAGCACGTCCGCGAAGGGCACAAGTGTAGTTACAAGTTTTCTGTAGACCCTGAGGGGTTCTCCACAGCGAAAAAGAGGGAGCAATTTGCTCTTTTTTTTTTTTCTTCTCGTTCGTCCATTTGCAGCATCAGGAATGTCCGTGGACCACACTGTTGTGTGGCATTTCGGTTGGCGAAAACGTCCGCCCTCTGCAACAGCCCACAAATAACCGCCACGGGTCCAGGACAACCACCGAAGAAGTCGCCCTCGTGGGATCCGTTCTCTTTTTCGTCCGGCCACGGCCGCTGACATCTTTGTAGTGCTTTTTCGCGACTACAGTCGTAGTGTAGTGGTGGGATCAGACCCTAACACCCACGTTCGTTTTTCTTTCCTTTTTTAAGCCCCCTCACGTGCACGTGTTTCCACATGGCAGACACTCTTGAGGAAAACAAGTAGTCCATTCGGCCTTCTCTGTCAGGCCCACCTGATTCCTCCCCCATAACCGTACCGGCCCTCCCCCGAGCCCAAGTTGCCACCAATTTACTGAATATAACGCCCGGGCATTATAAACGAATTCGTATACAACGCCCGGGCCCATATCCCACTTGCAGCGCTGAGTGAGTTCAACGCCGAGTTTTCTATCCCGTGTGACCTGGAGCGACCCAGGAGATGAGTTCTCTCACCGTCCATCGCGCGGTCGGATTTTCAGAAAGAAGGAAAACGAGAGTTGGGTTGCCTTTCTTTAGTAGGATAATCGAACGAAAATCGATCTACCCTACCCCGCTTCCGTTGAGCTAGCTACCTTTCTGGAAGCAGGTTAGCTGCTCAAGGGAGAGGCCACATTCACGAGGTCAGTGAAGGTCAGTGAAGTTTCCGAGCCGAGGGTTAGATACTAGACCAACAACACAGCTCAAATAATGGTAGAGGCGATATCCACCGAGTCAGTGGAATTTCGAAGGGCTAAAAAGCAGACCCATCATTTCAGCATATTCTTTTTTCCTCCAGCGTGCTACAGGGAGAGGCCTCACTCACCACATATCCACCGAGTCAGTGGAATTTCGAAGGGTTAAAAAGCGGACCCATCATTTCAGCATATCCTTTTTTCCTCCAGCGTGCTGCAGGGAGAGGCCACATTCACCACATCAGCGAAGTTTCGGCGAGAGTTTAAACACTACGTAGACCAAGAACAAAGCACGAGAAATGGGAGAGGAACGTTCACCACGTCAGTGAAGTTACGGAGATTTAACGCTGGAAAGAACCAAGCGTGAAAAATACATGTTTCTCGAAAGACATACCTGCACTGTGTTCGCAGCCACATGCGTATGTAGTATGTACGCACGTGCTGGTGGAATGTCTAGGTAAACAGACTGTCTTCACGGCTTCCGTACATAGGAAACGCAGTGAAACTAGTCCAGTAGGTGATGCTGGTTGCTGCCCTACCCCTCAGCCAACAACGTGGGAGACAGAAAAGCAACAAAATTCAAACAACTTATCTTTGGGTCAGCGGCATAGCTCGGTTGGTTGAGCATTCGGCTCCCCACAGCCTCCTGCAGCACACTTCGGGCTTGCCACCTGAGATAGACGGTTCGCCTCCCGCGGACTAGGTAGGGGGAAGGTCGGGCCCTTTCCACCCATGCTGAGAGTTAGATTCAAACCTGAAGGGGTAGGTAGGCCTGAGAGGATAGGTAGATCAGTATAGATCAGATAGGAAAGCGTCCTGTAGGCTCGGGAACTGGACTTAGATAGATATAGGCATGAGGGTAACCTTTTCTTCTTTTTTTGAAGGGATAAGGGTAGCTATTGCGAGGCATACTGGATTTGGATTAAAAAAAAAAAAAAAAAAAAGCGAGCCTTTTTTTTCCCCAAAATAAGACCTGTCTGTCCTACTAGGGGACGTGATAATAGCACCCTCCCTGGGGTGGGTGCTGGGTGCTCTCCCACGTTCTAGCAGAATATATGCATTCTCTATTTTAGTATTTTCCACATTCGGCAAGTTCTTCGGCAACCCTTACAAATTTCAAAAACCAAACGCACACCCCCAAAAAGCATTCCACAAATCCATTTCCACTTACCTTGGTAACTAGGATGGTCGCTTCCCCTTTGCTCTTCTGGTGAAATTCGTAGAGCTTTCGCAGAGGGTACTCGCTGATGACATCACTGTTCAACACAAAGAAGGGATCACCACTTCCGTCCACAAGCAGTTCACGTGCGAGGGCAAGTGGCCCTGCCGTGCCCATTGGCTCCTTCTCCTGTGAGCAGGTGATCTTGATGCCAACCTTTATCTCGAACTCCTTCAAGAAGCTTTGCATCACCTGATAGCAACGCAAAGAAAGCCACAGATCAGCGCAGGTAAAGTTTCTACCACAATTTTTTCACAATTCCACACTTCTGAAGAGCGTGGCGGTTCCAAAAAGCAGGTGGGGCGCAGTGAGGCGCTGCCAGGCCGGGCGCTGGCAGTTTAACAGCAACAGGTTTTAAGGGCCGAATGTGGACGTATTTCTGGAGAGGTGCAGGAAATGTCTGTTGATCTGCTTTTCTGCATTGCTGCCTAAAACCCATCCAGATTCATGCGCTAAAGCCAAATGTCTTTGCCCGTGGGCAGGGCCCTTGGACCCGATCAAACAAAAACATATATTTTCCCAAACTGTTGCTCGTCCCAAAAACAAATAAAAACCAAATTTGGCAAACTACGTGCAAGATATACTCCGTTCAGATGGCCGTCTGGATTACAACTCGCGTCTGTACCCCAACAGATGATAGGCGTGGCAACTGAGCTAGGCCGGTTTGTCACAAAAACAAGTTTTTGTTCTGTTTTGGTTCTTTTTCGCATGTCAGCAAATCTTCTTTGTAACGTTCCAATTTTATGAATGTTTGGCACACAGTCATTTCTTTCTTTTTTCTCTTTCTTCCCACTTATTTTTTTGTTGTTGGGGACGTCTCCCATATCACTTAAAGTTCAGGCGGAACACAAACCAGAAAAAAAAAAAAATGAAACACCAAAACCACCACTTCATTGGCCGCCAAAATGGATCCGGATACCTTTGTCGGCCTTTTTGCTAAGATCAAGTGCAGCATCTGTTCTGATCAGTTTAATATCTGATCTGTGGTCCATCGGGCAACAATTAAAAAAGAAAAAAAAAAAAAGAAAAAAAAGATCCGGACGTACCTGGACGTCTGCATGGCATCCGAACCTAAGTCGACACAGGTCGGGATGGTGTCCAGATCCAAGTCCAGCTGAACCATGCCACCGACCTGTGACTGCAACACACGCCCAATCCATATTCCTTATCTGAACTGATCAAAATATGAAACCTTCCGTTCTTTACAGAGATATGACCCTACGACGGCTACGAAGAATGCCATACAGGTCTGCCACGCCTCTTCATGAAAAACAGAAATTATTCTTCTGATGGCAAGCAGAGCACGGTCATCAGGCCACACAGCTACTACTCGGAGATATGAAACATTTCCTTTCTTTACAGAGAGATCACCCTAGGGCGGCTACGAACAGTGCCATACAGGTCTGACACGCCTCTTCATGAAAAACAGAAATTATTCTTCTGGTAGCAATCAGAGCACGGTCAAGTCAGGCCACGCAGCTTCCCCCCACCCCAACTGCGAACGTCACGCGCAAGCCCCTCCCAATGGAAGCAACTACTAGTTTTCTACCCGCGAGATCTTTGCACCATGCAATCCTGATTCCAATCACCAAGTAACAGCTGCTCACCTCAGGCTGATAGTTGATTGCCAAAACCACCTCTGTCACACCAACTGCCTTTAGGGCTTCAATCTGTGAAAGGGTAACAAGCCAACACCACTAAATTAGAATCTCTCTCTCTCTCTCTCTCTCTCTCTCTCTCTCTCTCTCTCTCTCTCTCTCTCTCTCTCTCTCTCTCTCTC
>BFEA01000292.1:1573257-1586967 GCA_003427395.1 Chara braunii
GTCCGTGTGGGTGTGCGGATGTGTGGGTGTGTGTGTGTGTGTCCATGCATGCCCCACACATAAACATGGATCTGGCTCTTGTTTGACCTTCGATCCAAAATCGATGGTAATCGAGAGTGCAACACAGCAATTTCAAGCCCAACCCAACGTTCTGCAAAAACGGCAACCAAGGACTTCAGAATTTTGTGAAAAGCAGAATATTGGATATTTCATATTTCAAAAGAAACATGAAAACACTAAGGGCCTCGCCGCACCACTCACCAAACGCAACCATTTCGTATGAACCGGCACTACAACCCCTATTCTTTGAAAGTGTTGGCATTTGACGAGTGGTGCAACGAGGCCCTCATCCTCAAGAGAATCAGCTAGTGCTGCAACTTCGCGAATCAATCATTTCATAATCATGACTGGCAATTTACCTGGTTCGGCGAATTAGTTTCATTTTCCAAAATTTCCAAAACCGCAACAGAACCGATTTAGAATGGACGGTGGGTCCCAAGTTCAAATCTGTGACATGGCAAGTGCATGATCAGCGAGGTTGTGGGATACATACACCCGCAAAAGTTTTGCTCTTTTCCACATCTGGTGAGTGGCACAGCGAGGCCCGAAAGTCCTTCCTCTGAATCTACAGGCCACAGTTGGAACACGCATTTCGCAAATAACCACCAAAATCTTGAAGAGGGAAAAAGACAAAAGGGAGGGGACATGCAAAGATCTTCCATCGTACGCAACCTGTTATACATAACCCCCAAAAAAGTGTTATACCAGCCTCCCGGGTAGATTATCCTCGCACGTAGCTATTACCAAACAGGTTAAGAGCTCAACCCAAGTCAGATCACAATCCCTTCCAAAACAAACGTGGAGTGTTTGTGTACCAGCCTCCTGGCTAAGTTATCCTCACAAGTAGCTGCTAACAAATAGATCAAGAGCTTATAACAATGTTAGTCCAAGACTACCCCTTACAAAACAAACGTGGAAGAAAACAGGAGCCACAAAGCGGCGGATTCCAAGACCACAGGAGGAAGCGGGGTCCCCCCCCCCCCCCCCCCCCCCCCCCCCCCTGTCCCCGGCTACCACAACGGTACTAGATTCGAAAACCAACAACCACAGGAGGGAGTAGGTCCACATCGCTCACCGTAGCAGACGGTAAACACTCAAAAGTTATTGCTGTGTTGTGTGGTCCTTTTCACGTGCCGTTGTGTTGTCCACCATAATTACAGTTTGGGTTCAATTCCGCGCAGCCAAGGATTCATGTTCGCTGTACACCACTCCACAAAAGAGAACCGTGCAAGACAGACTCTTCCAGTGGGACTTTCACCGACTGATTAGGGGGTCCAATTTGTGTCGTCCATCTGGTGGTAAAACAGCTTGCCTCAATCACAACGAACAGTGATGGCTTCTTGACCGTTATGCAAAACAATTCTACAAAGCAAGTGTCAAGAGCATGTAGGACGAAGGCTCTAGAAGCTGTCGCTGGATGCTCAGTGGCGGCTGGAAATCCGCATTGTGGTATGAGGTCGTGGGTTCAAAACTCACGGCCTCGCGCACGTCCGCCGTTTCGCAGTTTCATAGCGCCCTGCCATTCGCGGCCCCCCCTTGGGACTACGCACGGTAAGTTTATACAGACACTGCCTGCGCACCGCCCAAGGGGTTTAGGTCCATGGGTGTAGCATGTTGGATAGGGCCATGGGGAAGGCTGCTGTACTTTGTCTTGAGGGGGTTTCGAGGATCAGGTCTTGTCTTGGCTCCGCCATGGGCCATAGGGGTTAGTATTTAGGGGGGGTTACGGGGATTAGGGGGGATGTACATGTATGGACTTGATTGGGATTGTTGCCAATAGACAGAACCGGTTAGACTTGTCTGTACGTGTGATAGACCTGGTTGGATTTGCCCGTAATATGATTGTAATAGGATGCGGTTGTCTGCAAATGGTGCAATTGATGCAACAGTCAGAACCGCAGCGTAGCCACTTCGACCCCTCTGATCTGTCAGTCCTGTCAGTATGTACTCGCCTGTGTGGGTGTCATGATAGCGAAGGTACCATGGGGTTTCCCGCTACTGTGACACCTATGCACGAGTCCACACAGAGAAAGCCTGGCTACAGTGGGGCCCATTTCGGGGGGTAAATTCTACACACAAATAGAGGGGTAGTAGGAGACGGAGATCAGGTACTTCTCATCCCACTGGCATCTCAGATGCCTGTGGGGGGTGCTTAATCCAGGTAGGGGGGCTGAGGGAATACTCGTTGGGGAATTAGGGAAGATTGTGGAGTCCTAAGGGAGCTTTGGGATAGGTAGGCATCATACCTAGGATAGAGGGAAGGTGGGATATCGCACCTTAGCAGAATGGACAGTCCGCTGCCCATAGAGTCTGTAGGGATGTGGCGCAGAAAGGGGATGACTGCACTACGCATGGACCCTGCCTGTGCCCCAGTCGTCCTTAGCCCTATGGTCAGGGTACAATCTGCATACAGATGTGCGGGTTAGTCCTGTAAGCGTCGGAGCAGATCACGGCTCGCGATCTGAGCATTAGCATAGGTCACGATACTGTGGTGCCACCTTGAGATAACTCCTAGGGTCCCCACAATCCATCTCATCTCCCAATGGATCAAGTACCGAGTCACTCCTTGAGGCCTGGCCTCCACCCTCTACTACACCCTGGACCTTGAAAAAAAAAGAAAAACTAAGCTTCTGTCCACTGAGACTAGGTATGCACCCAAAAACAAATGGACTAGCACAACCGAACAGTCGACTCTAGGCGTTTTTGCGGCACAAGACGGCCTACACCACAAAAGGAGGGTGCAAGCCCTGCCTGTCAATAAGGGACGCCTCTTGAGCTGCTGAATCTGCCTCGAGGGGGGAGCCTTTTCAGCTGCTGAATCTGCTTCGAGGTGGGGAGGCAGCGCTTATGTATACGCTTTTCGAAATCGACGGTAAGACCAAGTGTAGTATCTGTTCTGATCAGTTTTTAAAAAATCATAAATGAATGCGAGATGAAAATATGGATCGACCATTCGCAACCTACCTTCTTCCCCCGAATACAACGTACGGTCATTATAGCTGTATCTAGACTGAAAGGTGCCTCAAATACAGCTAGAATATCCGTACGTTGTATTCGGCGGAAGAAGGTAAACCTTAATCCACAGGGTCAGAAGCTCAGAACCTTCCCAGTGAATGATGATACTCGTTGACTTTCAAGAAACAGTGAAGGGGACAGTGCAGAAATAGCCGCTTCATCTTCAAAAGGGCAAAATTAGCCGCGTCAGAACGGACCTGTTCCGCTGCTTGCACTTCCGGCTAGATTTCATGCACTCGGGCAACTGCACGTCCAGGAGCATTTCAGCCCGGCAGGCTCCTGAAAAACTCGTCGATCCCTTTATGCCCCTTCTTTTCCACTGAGAAAAGACGCATCATTTCTTTCGGGTACAATACCCTAAGGTCGTATGAACGGATTAATTAGGGGGCCCAGCGGGCATTCCACTGAGCCCGGCTTCCCGCCACCTGTCATTTAGGAGGGGTGGACCGACACCTTTATTTGGAATGTCCTCGTTTATTACGAGACATCAACGAACTCTCAAACAAGGAAAAAAAAGAGACTCTCACGCAACACCTTCGCCGTCTCTCATTTGCGAGTTTTGCTGGGAGACAAGGTTTGTGGGTTTTGTGCTGGGAGACGGAAGGGGGGGCGGTAGGGGGTAAGGAGTCGAAAGGGTGTTCGACAGTGGCGATCCCGTTCGAGACAAGACGACGGGTTCACCCCTCAATATGCCCCTTTGGGTGGCTCCACCGCCACACGCACGGGCGTGTGGCAAGGTAGGAAACATCTGCAAAGGATATTCCGAAGACAAACTCCTGGAGCACAAGGGTTACTTTCTTCCACCGAATACAACGTACGGTAATTATATCTGTATCTGGGGCATCTTTCAGTCTAAGGTAGCAGACATCGCCAACGGCGCCCGCTTACAATATTCCCTCCAACGCCTGCGCAGACTACTGCTATTTTGTGGGGATACAGACGACAGGTTTCAACAGGACCGTCGTACTGTGGGGCCACGCTCCCCAGAGAGCACAATAATCGCGCCCATCTCGTGTGGTCCCACAAGGTAGCCACTGGAAAATGAGCACTTACAAAAAAAAGGTACTTCATTCAATGCCGAGCCCACGACGACAGGGCTGCCACCGACTCAGTCTGTGGCATACACGATCGAATGGCACACATCCAACGCCACAGATCCAATGGCACAGATCCCAAGGGCACAGACAAACGTACAGATGCAGCGAGACAATCCCATTGGTTGCCACATATCCTATGGGACACACACAACGGCACAGATCCCACGGGACAGATCGAACGGCATAGATCCAGCGGCACAGATCCCACGGCATAGATCCAACGGCACATGCCCAACAGAACAGATCCAATATTAGACATCTACCAGCTCCAATACAATGAGAGAGATCCAATGGCACAGACCCAGTGGCACCGCATCCAACGGCATACCAGGTCCACAGGGTATAATACAGTCCTCGCCTGTGCTATTCCTCCTGTTGCTAAGCGGGGCGAACTATACTATGTTTCCAGGTGGGAGGAACTACCATACGTTGCTGTGGACCATAGCACATCAGAACGCCATCACTATTATTCCGGACGTGGTTATCCCACAACAACACGTTATGGAATAATGTCCGCAATGGAGTGATCACACAAGATATATTGCGGGCGTTCTGAAACGCCAGATCCTCCTTCCCAGAGCAGTCCCTTTCAAGTTCCGTCCTTTTTTCTGATTTGTCCTCAGCTCTCGGACAGTACTATACCAAGATATATTACGGGCGTTCTGAAACGCCAGATTCTCCCCAGTGCAGTCCCATTTATTTTTTTTTGTGCAGTCCCTTTCAAGTTCCGTTCATTTTTCTGATTTGTTATCAGCTCTCTGACAGTACTATACCGGTTCCAGGCCGCGTGATATCGAAACGAAATATGTTCAGAGCACGTGCGACCAAGTCAGACTACGGGATCGCAACTGGCCGCTCGCACGGTGATCGGCGAATACCGTCCAGGTCCGATGCAAAGATCGGGATGATGTTATACCCCTCCCGGGCGAGGACGTGCTGCCCTTGGAGATGCTGACAACCGATAACGCGGCCGCGTCCTGGCCTCTATACCAATCCATGCAGCTACCCGATCACGAATGTATACTCTATGAATAATTTGTTTTGAGGTCACTCACTCTGATGATGCAGGACGTCACAAAATCAGAAATGCTAATCTTTTCGGTCCTGTCCGTTCATCACTGGGGGTGCGTTCTGTTCGCGAAAATCGGTAACGGGATGCCTGATTGCTTACAAACAGACAAGCACAAGGTTCAGCAGACATGGAAGAACCGCAAGACGAGCTTCGTTCGCCGACGGAGACCGCATGTCCTATCCGCAATCTCCGAGCACCTAAGGCTCGAGAGCAAGGGGCTCTCAGTCAAATAAACAGTTTGCTTAACACATCACCACAAAGGAATCCAATATTGGCATCCTACAGACTCTGAAGAAGGATGAACTACCAAACTTATGCCATCTACTGAAGTTCGGCAAGAGGACAACAACAGAAACACTGCAGAAGAAAATCACATGCAGAAAAACAGAAAAATCGAATGCACCTATCGCGTCTATGAAAGAGGCTGCATCACGAAGACAAGTGAATCGTAAGCTCTGGTTTATACAAAACGGCCGAGGGGTATAATGCGCACGTACCGCTCCTCACAAGTTACTCCCGTAAAGGTGCGTACGTAGCCGGAATAACAGTCAGGTTCCGGCGCAAAAGCGAGTTTACCTAGGAGGGCAAATCGCGCCCATCACAACCTGGGATTTTCTAAAAGATAAGAGCTTGAGAACAAGTAACCGCATACCTAGGAGACTAACGACTTCCATGACGGTATGTGATAGGAATAACGTCCAGGTTCCCTCAGAAAAGTACGTCCTACCATCTTCCGCGAACACAACGCACCCTCATTTTGCAGGCATCGGGCCGAAAACATACCTTGTACACGTTCATTCTCAGGGTGCGTTATGTTCGGGGGAGGACGGTAGTAAGAACAGTAAAACCTCAAAATATAGTGCATGAAAAGTAAAACCTCAAAAAACCCACTTTTGAAAAACTGTCGCGATTGTACACAAAGGGCTCCGACACTGATGTAGAGTAGGATAACGACCAAAAAAAAAAAAAAAAAAAAGTAGGATAACGACTTGTCTTCCCTCCAAATGCCAACCGGCGAAGGCCGAGGCACTTAAAGCGCATACAGTGACAGATAGCAGCCAGCAACAGGTACCCGTCTATAAGAAGCCTGCATCATTCTTCTCAACACGGCCCGGTCGATATAGCTGTATTCGATGCAGCTTTCACGACAGATACGTACTACACGATGACCTGGTGCAGTGTGAGGAGGTCATCCTTGTACAATGACTACGAGTTCCGTTCAACGTCTAAGGAGACAGTGGAAGGTCCGAGCCTTCCTACCATGTCGAGAGCTGAAGGCCGGAAAACCTTTGTGATCTGTCCTCATAACTACAGTAGTAGAGCGGGAGACAGAAGATAGACAAAACCTACTAGTAGTGGGGGATGGTTCTCTCCGGCCTTAATGGAGAAAAGCGTGAGCGACACGTCTCATTCCCTGTAATTCTTATTAATCACCGGTGGAAAGAGAACAGGCTGCTGTTACTCTCATCTCACAGAGCTCGGAGCGCGCTCTGTGAGACTAATTCCCATCTTCACAGAGAGTGGCGAGGAAATTACTAGCTCCTGCCGGATCAAGCGTTCCAAATAAATCACGTACACGTGGCGCAACGATGATAAGAGTACACACCAGGGTGAGGCGCAGAAAAAGAACATCAGCAATTTTTCCGTCTTCACGCGTTTGTGTGCCAGATCCGCCTCCTTTCCGCCACTCGTCTTCTTCCGCGGGGCGGGGGAGGGAGGGTAACGAGAAGGAGAAAGGATTTTCGGGACCCGCGGGGGGCCGGGGGGGGCCGGGGGGGACCGGGGGAAGGAGGCGCAAACGATGAATCGTCGGTTCAGTCTTTCCCGCCAGTGAAAAAGTAAAATGCTGCTATGCTTATCGGGACTCGAGAGCGAACGGAATTCCCTTCCTACTATACTAGGACCCTTTTAGGACCTTTTTAACGCTTTATGTCTCCTCCTAAACCAACTATCGTCGTGCATAGGGAAAGTTCAAGTCAATCGATATACGACTATCGTCCTGCATAGAAAAAGGACAAGTCCGTCGATTTACGCTCCTTTTTCCTCGCCGATTCTGCTCTCCAATATAATACCTAACATAATGCTGACAAGGAATAGACAGGCAAACAAGTACTAGTAATTGGATAAACGCACACAGACAGTATAGCCGCCGTCCTTCATAGACAGAACTAACATTTTTCTCTATTGCTGACTGCTTTACACTCCGTACCTGTCGACCCAAGATTCAAGCACATCGACAGAAACGGAAGGAAAAGAAAAAACGTGCGGCTACTCAGACAGGTACTCGCACGCATTGTTATGAAAGATTTCCCTAATTTTAGTATATAGCATCAACGGCAAGCAATGTCATCAACGACACATACTGGAGGCGAAGCACCGAGACAAATAAATATAGACAATACAGAAACAACACGAAATACTTAGACACAAAATGGGATAACGGGACACGGGACGACATCATCGCTGGAACTGGACATATCGACCATCTTCACCCAGACAACGTCTGCTCATGGTAGCTCCAAAATGGACTGAAAGTCACCCAAAAATACAGCGCTATGATACAACCGGGCATTCTCTTCGGGTAAAGGCGGTTGGCACAAAACCAAACAAGACTGCACGAAGCCGCGCGGACAAACTACATGTGCCCTCCCTCAACGAGGGCTCAAACCCACGTCCTTCCCCCTCATTCCGTTTTGCTGAAAGCACACAACAAAAAACGAAGAAATCAGAAACGGAAATTATTTACCGACGGGCGTAGCTCAGTTGGTAAACCTAAGAACTCTTGAAACACAGACCCGCCGGGTTGTGTTTGCAAAAGCGTTTGGATCCTGACGCAATCAAATGAACAGAATAAAATAATCCTGAACTACTTACCTGCGGCCGGTCAGTTCTTATGATGGCATCTCAAGGCCGTCGTCCAGGGCCTCGCCGCACGGGACACGAAACGAAAAACGAAACGATTGCATCTCCCTGCAGAAAATTGCCAGGTTCATCGTTTGCTGTAAATAGTAACGAGTGTATTTTGCCACCTTTCCTGGGCAGATGCACTCGTTTCGTTTTCGTTTCGTGCGCCGTGCGGCGAGAGCCTAAGACGGAAGAAAAACAGAAATCACCTGCTCATCATCCACCCTCGACTCGACAGTGCATAACCCAACACGTTTCCACTCCCAGGTCCGCGATCCGTGACAACACTAACGCGCAATTCCTCCGACGTGACGATAGAAAACAGAGACGCAGAAATTAAGCACCTGCCGTTTAGATAAACCGCCAGTACAGGGGCCCAGCATTGCTGAAAAGAAACTCATCACCTATCCGGAAAGGCGGCGTCGGCGGTCGGCGTCGCTTTTCAGCATCTGATACGGCCTCGCAGCCGATGTGAGGCGTGTACTGGTGGTTCAACCTAAAACATTCCCGCCGTTATGCAGTTATGATGCTCCTCTTCACTCCGGAAACAAAGCCTCACCTTTCTCTCGGAACTTACCAGGTGACGCTTCCGTGACCTACAAATTTCCCGCCTTCGACGACGACAACCATTTTCGCCTCACTGCTCACAGCGGCTATCCCTCCCTAGTCAATTTCGGCCAGTCGTCATAACTATCACGCAAAACGATCTAACGACAGACTACCATCTTCCTACGAAGACCTGACCGCACACTCGACATGACTTGTATAAGGTCGGGAAAATAGGTTACATACATTCATTGATCAATGTACGTGACGTTTACTGACAGACGGTAGAATGTCCCTACCAACAACAGAGCATGCATGACTTGTCGTTCGCTTTTCGATTGGGAAAACTTGTCTTTCGCTTTCACCCGAATAGCACGAACGATCATCATCGCTCTCTTTACAGACTGAAAAGCTGTGCCCCAAATACAACTATAATGACTGCTCTCTGTTCGGATAAACGACGACTGTTCAAGAGCAAACCCACCGCCGCCGTTAATCCATTGAGCTAACCATGTTGAGCTAACCATGGTGAGCAACCATGTCATCTCCGCCGTTGATGATTCAACTAACTACTCCATCGCCGCCAGAACCAAATGTTTCGTCACCGTTGCGAAGCAGACGGACAACCAACCACATAAGTCTTCGACAAAATTCTCTGGACGGCGAATCGATCGCTTTACCTAACTAAAAAAAGACATGCGCGCTCGACGGGCATGTACGCAAATACGTTTTCGGGCCACTCCCGCTTCCCGAACGACCACCAGTCCGCCCACTGATTTCCTACCGTACCCTCAGACAGTCCGAATAAATGACAAAATCGCGACCGCATTAACGGCAACTACGAGATCCTGCTTCCTCCTATCATGCAAAAAAAAACGCAAAAAAAATCCGAAATCATCAACCATTAAAAAAATCCGAGTGCAAAAATATCCCATTTGCTTCGAGGCTAGCGAGGCAGTGATAGACCCAACAGAAGGCGCTCTCAAGGGCAGACAACCCCCCATTTCACCGCGGAGAAACCGGTTATAACCCACACAGCAGTTGCGGCAGCAGCAGGAATGATCAACAACTAGGGCTTTATAACCCCCCCCCAACTAGGGCTTTATACCCCCCCCCCTTTCAAAGCAGACCCCTAATTCCTAACATTGTGAACATCTCATGTGCATTTAATCAAGACCAACCACTACCTAGCCTTCTGCGACCGCCCTCGGTACCAGGAGAAACCCCCCTCTTTCGGTTGATCAACTCGTTTTGATTGACGATCCGAACCGCCCTCGGTAATTTGGCATTCTCTTTCTGCCGATAGGGTTCGACCCGATTGATTATACCAGGCGATTTGGCGGTTTTCCCCACAACTAGGTAGCTAAAACTACAATCAAAATTCAACCAAGTAAAATTCTGACGTCTAATTTTACTTCTCGATCCCATACTCTGTGCAAACATCCCCAAAACAAACGGCGAACCTCGGACCGAGTTCCACACCATTCTCAAAACTGACCAAGACTACGAATGGATATCGGTAACCTATCTCGGCATTATGCCCTGAGACGTGGCTGCGAGGTAGACTCGTACACAACGAACAGAACGTAAATGACACAGAATGACGAGAAACAACAGCGGGCGCTAAATCAAGGAAAGATGGGAGAGGAGACCAACAGAGGAGGGAAGGGGGGGAGGAGGAGGGCGGGGGAGAAGGGGGGGGGGAGACTGGAGGAGAACAAGGAAGGAAGGGGTAAAAGAGAGGAGGAGAACAAGGGGAAAGGAGATAAAGGACGCGAGAAACGGGGTGACAGAGTGAGGGAAGTGCGGGAAAAACTGAGGGAGAGAAAGTAAGGGAGAAAAAGTGGGTGAGAGAAAGGGGTGGAGAGGGGAGGAGAACGGGGAGAGGAGAGGGAAGCGAGGAGGTGAGGTGAAAAGCGTAGGCTGAGAGGCAAGCATGGCCATGGCGGCGATCGACATACTAGTGCGTCACAGTAGGACGTGGGTGCTATGAGGAAGAAAGTAAATCAAGCAGTGACCAACGAGATCCGAAGCTATGCAGTCGAGATCGACAAGAAGACTACCATTAATCAACTCCCATGACGAAGTGACAAAGACGTAAGAACCTCCCGCCCTCCGGGAGATCCGAAGCTATGCAGTACAGTAAAAATAGCATATTGATGTAACATAACGCTTACATGGGACGACGAACGCGCCTCAAACATCAAGTGTCCTCTTGATTCCATACGGCT
The DNA here is from genome assembly GCA_003427395.1 of Chara braunii. Taxonomy (NCBI): domain Eukaryota; kingdom Viridiplantae; phylum Streptophyta; class Charophyceae; order Charales; family Characeae; genus Chara; species Chara braunii. The sequence goes on from BFEA01000292.1 coordinate 1,584,183, forward strand.
GACACGAAGACGGTCGTCTTTCAGATCAGTGAGAAATCAAAAGGAACGCGGCTGTGGAGAATCAAAAGGAATGCGCCACAATGAGAGAGTGGGTCTTGAGAGCAAGATGATTCATGCAAGCGCAACAAGAGAAATCCAAGCCAAAAACAGGGGAAAAAATCACGGGAGTAGATCATCCAAGATGAAAATAAGGTCATCAAGGACGGGCGCGCGAAGAGCGAGGCCACCATGCCGACCAAGTTGGGTATCGAAATGAGAAAGGCAATGCAGAGCGAACAAGTAACAGGGTGCGCAAAGCTCTAAAGACAAACTAAAATAAATTATAAAAAGCAATCTAGAAGAAAAGAAAAGGACTGGAAATCATATTAAGATAAGCGCGTATACACAACATTGCAGATCTGAGAAGACGAAGTGGACAAGTGCTGCAATGCTTATGAGAGAGTTTCAAGAGTGAGAAGGAAGACGCGGAGAGAGGAAGAAAAGGAAGAGGCGAAGAGAGAAAAGGAGAAATGATGCGGTTTGCGGAAGATGCGTGTTGCTAATTGGTTGTGCGTGTATGTGTGTATGCGTGAGAGTGACGACAAGGAGAGCAGGACCGATAACGGGAGGGGAAAGGGGGGGAAGGGGGGCGGCAGCAGGTAGGGGACAAGAGAAAGGGGGGAGAAAAGAGAGGGGGCGGGGGCAGCAGGGAGAGGGCAAGGGAGGGGGGGAGGAAAGGGAGGTATCATGTAATACCTGATGAAGAATCATTGGCTTGTTCGCAAAATCCACCAGCGGCTTCGGCACGCTAAGCGTGAGAGGGCGCAGGCGAGTCCCGAAACCGCCGACGAGAATTAGCGCCTTCATCTTGTCTAGATCCGAGTTTGCCTGAGGGATGACTAGGGCGGATGAAAGTAAGGAGGGCACACACCACAGTCAGAACTAGACAGCCAGCCGCGATACGAGATGCCTTTCAAGTTACTGATAGTAGGGTAGCGAGAACAGAGACAGGCTCTCTCTCTCTCTCTCTCTCTTCTCTCTCTTCTCTCTCCCCCTCTCTCCCTCTCTCGACGTGTCTAAATATGCATGCGTGCTCTCCGCTCTCCTTATCTCTCCTCCTCGCTCTCGTTAGCTGTGTATTCCGCCCTCAGCGTCTCCTTCGGATTGCCACTTCGGTGATCCAGCGCGCTCTCCCGAAGTCTTTGCCTCAATTACGTACCCTCCCGCCACTTCGCTTCCGCGACTCCCTCGAAGAACATCAGTCAGTCAATCAATTGCGTCCGCGACGGGTGGGTGCGCAAAGCGGCAAAGACTCCAAAACATCAATTGCGCGCAACAAAGTCAGTCGACGACTCATTTGCGGAAAAAAAAACACTATATATCATGTTGTGTGGAGCGCAACACCACCCATCCAAGCGCCGCGAGCTCGAAGGGGACTCGAACCAAAACGCAAGATGAAAATGGCGGGGACGGCGCCGCGGCTGATCGAATTAAAATTACAAAAAAGTACAAAATTGGAAAAGGAAAAATGAGACCCGCCGGTAAATCTAAGGTCAAACGGCGCCTGGCTATGAGGGCATACACTCACACTGGTTGGGCACTGGGCCCGTTTGAAATAAAATTCCAAGGTTTCAAAAAAAAAAAGAAAAAAAGACGAAACATATGTGTTCTAGCTGAGGATTCGTTCTCATTTCTCATTTTTGGTAAGTAGTGGAGCGAGGCCCCTACTAACACAGAACGAGGAAAGATACACCCGCCAGAACGCTGACGACACTTTTTCTGTATTTAGTTATAGCCGGGCGTAGATTCAAGGATGCCTCCACACGTCGAGAAAACGTGAGAGGGGGCTGCTCCCGACCTGCAGGTGGGCGATAGCGGCCAGGGGACTTCCGGTAGCATCACGGACCATGCCAACAGGACCAATCCCTGTGCCTTCCCTCAGGTCCTACGAACATCAGCAGACTCTGCTCAATGCCGATCGGCGGATCCAATGGTCTATTCTCTAGGCGGCGGGCGCCAAGCATGCCCCAGGAAGGTACATGAGCACGATGCGGATTGAACCCACGACCTCCTGAATGGCACTTGCGAGCTTTACAAACAAACTGAGATAGGCCGCTAGATGGAAACAAAGACAACCGGCCTCCATCGCATCAGGAATTTCCCGGTTGCCATCAATTCCGATACAATACCAAAATTGTCCTCCTCGTGCAATACCGAAATCGTCCTCGTGCAAAACTTTCGGCAAGGCATGGGCAAAGGTGGCAAGGGGCACACCACGATATTCACAGCCCTAAGGCTGTAGTTCGCAGCCCGTAGGGTTGCGTTTATACACTCGCGGCATTTTCAACGATCAGGTTGTTCGCAGCCTGTCAGGGTTGCGTTTTATGCCCTTGAGACCTTCAACGTCAATTCAGCTTTCAACATCGGAGGTCGTTCAGCAGGAAGGGCACTTAGCAAGGGTGGGGCACGCGAAGGACCAGTAGCTGCCCAAAGGAGGCCGAGGAGACTGCAATCCTTGAACCACCAGTGCCTTTCCCAGGCAAATTGCTGAAATGCACCGGTTAACACGGCGGCCTCACCCAGCCAACATGCCGGCCAGATGCGGCCCAAGAACCCGGCGCGCAGGGCACGCGGCCGACATATGGCAAAGGTACTGGCGGTTTGAGTTGGACACTTCAAAATCGAACTAGTATGGTAGGCTGAAGAGGCCGCGGTCCTTGCGTTTTGAACATTTTGGTCCACTTTTCTCGAATAGTCTCTCTCTCTCTCTCTCTCTCTCTCTCTCTCTCTCTCTCTCTCTCTCTCT
>BFEA01000292.1:1596903-1617081 GCA_003427395.1 Chara braunii
CAAAAAAAAAAAAACAATTAAAGTATCAAAAAATTCCAAAAACAAATCATGTTATGGAGAAAAATAAACTAAACAACATTTGCCTGGGCACTATATCCAAATTCTTTATCAAATTTGAATTAAAAATCAAATACAGAAAATAAACACTGTGATAAAAATAAGAAAAAATAAAAAGAGAATTAAAATGAGTGAGTGTGTTAACACCTTTTCGACACCGTCATCTTTGCCAATTTTCAATTAGTTCTTGGCATTGACAACTGCCCTGAAAATTTACAGATATGAATTTTACATAATCAACAACTCATTAATAATTTTTCAAAAATAACAAAATTTTTTAGGCCCCGAAATAAAGTGAAAACAAAAAGTTAAAAGTGAAGAAAAACCAAATAGTGAGTGGGCGAGCACGTTTTGACACCCCCATCTTTGAAGATTTCTTATGTTTTGTTGGCTTAGCAGAATAGCTTCAAAATTTATAGGCGTGTAGGTTACATCATAGAGAACTCACAAACAAAAATTCAAAAAAAAAAACTTATTTTTAGGCCCCGGAATTGTTTTTTCGCGGGGGCCGAACCTGGAGGTGTTCTGCCCCCGAACGGGACCCCGAACGCCCGAACGTTCGGGGGCCAGCCCTGGGGCCCCTGAACTTTCGGTCAGGTAACCCTGTATATATATATATATATATATATATATATATACAGGCGGGGGCCAGCCCGGAGGCCCCCGAACTTTCGGTCAGGTAACCTTGTGTATATATATATATATACAGGGTTGCTAGCTCGAACGTACAGAGGCCCCTAAGCTGACCGCCGAACGTTCGGGCGTTCGGGTCCCTGTATGGGGTCCGAACCCCTTTAGGTTCGGACCCCGCAAAAAACTATTTTGACACTTAAATATTTTTTTTCTTCTTCTGAATTTTGTTTTGTGAGTTCTTTGTGATGTAAGGTATCTCCCTTTTAATTTTTAAGCCATTCTGTTCAGCCAAAAACAACTGAAAAATCGACAAAGATGGTGGTGTCAAAACTTGCCTGCCCACTCACTAATTGTTTTTTTTTTTTTTTTTTTACTTTTTATTTTTCCTTTATTTTGAGGCATATATATATATATATATTTTTAACTTTATTTGTAGATTTTCTATTATGTAAGATACACATATATGAATTTTCATGGCATTTATCACAACTAAAAAAAAATGAAAAATTGCCAACTATGGTGGTGTCAAAATGTGCTCGCCCACTCAATAATTTCGTTCTCGTTTTATTTTTTCTAATTTTTATTTTATTTATTAATTTTAGTATTGATTTTTATTTCAAATTTGTTGTAACATTGAGGCAAATGTTGTTCGGTTTATTCTTTTGCATAACATATGTTGTTTTCATAGTTTTTTTTTTTTTTTTTTTAATTAATTAATTTATTTATTTTTTAGGTTTGCGTTCGGCCGAACGGCCGAACGCGTAAAGAGGAGGTGCCGAACGTTCGGGCGTTTGGGTTCGGGCGTCCGGCCCATCCTCAATGCCGACAACCCTGTATATATATATGTATATATCTTTATTTTTTTCTTTCTTCATTTTTTTCTCTTCTTTTCCATGTTTCTAAAGGCCATTAGGCCACGTGGTGCGACGAATAGGGGGGAACGCCCCTGTTGAAACTATATTCAAACTTGGGTCTGTATTTTAATAGTTCGTGGATGCCCAACAACACCACGAACTACCCTGCCTCGTAGGCAGGGCATAGAGGAAAGAGAAAACGGAGGGCAATTATGAAAAGGCACAACCCCCACATTCACCGGGTTGCATCTGGATTCGAACTCCGGTCTGTATTTCGAGAGTCGTAGAGCTATAAAGCTCCACGAGTTTTGCCCTGCCTTGTGGCAGGGCTATAAAAATGAATGTAGGGGTTTATTGTTTTTTTTATTGTTTTAGGCTATTTGTTTTTTTGTATCTTGGTTTTCCCCTCTGGTTTGGGGAACACGAGGTAACCGTTGCCAGAGGCAGGAATAAACTTGAAGGGGCAAAGACCCAATAGCCTCAAGGTTTAAACTTGGGACTTGTGGGTTGCTGCCTACAGGCTTACCCTACCTCTGGCTAGACTTGGGGCCGAAAAAACCGAGATTTTAATTTATTAACTTTTTTTTTTTTCTTTTTTGTTCCTGCTTGTTTTTTTTTTTGCATGAACCTAACCATAGTCGGGCCAGATCCTTAGGTGGTTTGCTGCACCTTGTGCAACAAGCCAGCTAAGGGTCTGACTCTGAACGTAGCGTGGATATAAGATAGGTTCGTTGTTGTGTGTTGTGCCTCAACAACAACAATCTAACAAGGGAGAAGCTGAATACAGCCTCCCCCTGGTGAATACTTCTAAAAAAGGAAGCCCAGACCTTTCCCTTTGGGTTGGATCTGCTCCTAAGGCATGTTGGGCAATTTGTGGTCATTGATCTTACTTGTAGATTAAGGGCCCAACCTGAGCTCGTTTTTTTGGTTGGGGCTTAGGTTGATGCCAACACACCTCTTTTGCTATAAAAGTCACTCCTCCACCTGCCTTACCTCACAAATCAGTTGAGCGTGTGATGCTGCTAAAGTGGGAGCATAACATGAGGAGCTGCTGCTGAAGTAATAGCTGATGGTGAGGAGGGTGTTGCTGCAAGAAGGGGAGGACTGATGGTGGGAAAGGAGGAAGAAGATGTTGGAGGGGCAAGTGATGGTCTTCAAGTGAAGGGGAAGGACATGGTGGTCTGCATGGCGAAGTGAAGTAAGGGGGAAGTGCTGCTAGAGTAGACGGTGGTTTGCATAGTGGAATGAGGGGGAGGTGCTGCCCAACTCCATTGTGGTCTGCATGGGGGAGTGAGGGGGAGATACTGCCCAACTCCATAGTGGTCTGCATGGTGGAAGTGGAAAAGTGCTGCCGAAATTTTGACAGTTGGGCAAGGTGTGTGGAGATGTTGAAGGGTGTTGGCTATGGTGAATGCATAGGTGATCGGCAAGCAAGTGAAGAGTAGAATGGATAAATCTGGAGACATGTACTATTTAGGAAAAAAAACACAGGTGTGTTCTAATTAAGAGAGCAGGTGAAGAAAAGATTTTCGGGACCAACCATCCTCGAAAGAGCTGGATAACGGCGAAGAGAGCTTGTATGAAGGTTGGATAAGTTGGTGGTAGACATAGTCGTGGCTTGGGAACCACAACCAAGGACTTGCGAGTGCGCTACACCAAAGAAGTGAGAGGTGTAAGAAGTGAGTGAGGATGAAGGTGGTGGTGGAAGAAGGTGAACGAAAACCATAGTCGCTAAGTTTGACGGTCATAGCTGGTGAGCTTGGCAGCTATAGTCGAAGGAGGAAGGCGATATTATTGGTTATAGTTGCCGAGGAGGTGGTGTCATTTTAACTTCACTTACTGGAGGTCAGTGGGGAACTCAATTTTTTTTTTTCCCTTCACGTCGTTTGCTCCCACACTTTGCATTACCTTTCAATTTTAGCTCGAACGTCTGAAAGGAAAGAGAAAGGGTAGTGAGAGTGGTGTGTGACCATGGTTGAGGGGGAAAAATGAGAATCTAATTGTATGCATAATTTTTTTTTTCTCTGGACTTATGATGACTATGGCGTGTGCAGGTATATAACGAATGAAATGCATATTTTGGGAAGAAGGAAGCAAAGTGTTCGGATAGGTTTTTTTCTTTTTCTTTTCCTGAACTTCATCCAATGTGTAGTGTTTGAACTAAGAGAGTATTAGAGGGACAAAGAAAAAGAAAGTGGAAAAACAAAAAGAAGATGAACAACATCAACAAATGTAGCCCTCACTCCCAAAGCAACCCGTTCTATCCCGAATGCCCACCTTTTTTTTTATCCCCCGTCAGTTTGTCTTTTCTCTTTCATCTAAGTTCCGAAGTTTGCAGGAGCATGGGACATACCGTTCTGCTTTGGATTTGATCAACCCTCTCCCTCGAGGAAGCACCGGCATGCCAAAGGGGAATCATATGCTTTAGGAGCCGACCCTGTTATCGACTTGGAGTGGACCCAATTCGTCGGGGGTGGTTCTTTGTCGACTTGGCAGTGATGACCTAACCTCTTAGATTCGAGTTTTGTGCTCAGGCGAGGGGACAAAGTATCCACATACCACTTCCTAGAGGGTTGGATGCATGATGGCAAAGGGTGGAGTCAATTTCTCCGTAAACCCTAAACAGGAGGGGCTGTCGTTGGTTACCTTGGTGACGATATTTAGGTGTCACAACCTTAGTCGGACCGACGTCAAAAGAAGCCTGGTCCATAGGGTCACTAACATAAAATGGACCCGCGTCGGCGCAACTTGCGTGGATGGGGTTCGCACCATAAGAAGTGTGGACCGCATGGTGGATAGATCTGTTAACAACTTTCCGTTGTGCAAAGACAAAAACATCTGCGAGTTTTCAGTATCGAGGAAAGTGAATAAGTTGAGAGATTCTTGTAAGATGTATAACACTTTAAGTAACGTCCCTGATCAAGAATCATCCTCAAAGCAGTCTATCATCCAATAAGATTATAAACGTATGAAATGGGTGTATATGTGTCTTATCTTATGTCGGCGGTAGGTAGGGTGAAATTGATAACTTTGGCAACGCTGTCGCGCGCGGCGGTCCTGCGCCCTGATGGGGAGCGCTAAACCTCACGGTCGTGTCACGTAGGATATTTCATCTTAAAAAGAACCAGTTACCACTCCAACCGTGCGCGCATGCTATACCTCTCATGACGCCCTGCGACAGGTCGAACAGCGCGAGGTACAACTTACCTCTACCCGAGGGGCTGTCACCACCCTCAGGTAGGCGTATCCCAGCTGAGCTACCAGTCCACATGCGAAGGCTTTTACATGCCTGAGTAGAGGTAGGTCGGCCGAGGGCGTTTGCTCGATCGCTGTAGTACAAAATGGGGTACGCGCGGTAAAACGCCTAGGACTGACCCGTTGGATATTCAGGTCAAACTTTGGAATGGTCGTCTACTTCCGCTTTTGTTCCCAAAACTCTTTCTCCTTCTGACCACTATGTTCAATGTAAAGCAGACCTTGTCACTACCAAACATAATCTATCCCAGTCAACGTATGACTGATCATCAGATATCATAGGAGTTATATAAGACTAATTATGAATATTGAGGTATTAGCGCTGAGAATCCTTCTCACTTTCACAAGTGCTGAGTGTCTAAAACTCTTCAACAGATCAGGTCCAGTTCAATCCCAAACTCACGAACAAAACATACCTGCACAACATAATGCAAAAACATTTCACATGCCATGCACTAACGACGTCAACCATCAACCATTCACATTGTCCCTCACTGCCCAAACCATGCATGACAGCTCTATCTTTCATAAGATGCAAGCCCACCCCCCTCACATTTATTCAAAGGACCCTTGGGAGTGACCAAGACCATTTAGGCGATGACCACAGGTGACAGTTTTACTGACCATAGGGTTTGATTTTAGATGTAGGTATCAAGTCAAGGTGGAAAAAGTTGAATCGGCAACGACCGTCCTGTTATCGAGTGATACCAGAAAATTGAGTCCTTTATGTAGGACTTCTCCTTCAATTGCTGTAGATCAAAACAGGGACCTGCACACACACAGGTCAACAAAGATTCAACACTCCCACTCGATTTCCCATATACTGATACCAAAGGGTCAAACCCTTAGATCTGGTCTGTGAGCTATGGAATCAACATCCGAAAGTCTAACCCCTACTTTCTATCTACCCTTAGCCGTCTGTCACTCCTCCTTTTACTTCAAGGAGTTTTTTGCCTATGTCCTAAGTTGTCTTTTAGGGAAACTCATATTTCCCCTCCTTTCAGTCTTTGCATTCTCTCTCTTGTGGATAAGCACACGCTTTGGTGCTTTATGCGGTAATCTGGCTGAGATCAACTCAAGCCAGTGATGGTTTCTCCATTAAACTGTGGCTACACGGGGTGTCTTCTTTCTCTAATTTCCTTTCCCCGCGGTATTATCTTCCCTTACGTTCCTTTTAAGGAACCGTTGGAGTCGCTCCCGATGCAACACTTCCTTTTTCCATTTCTCTTCTTCTTGTCCTGACATACGTAAGTAGTAGGTTGATTCACCTGGGAATCTTCCACTATTGGTTCAATTCCAAACAATCTGTTAGTCAGAAGAGTAGTTGAGTCGCCCCACGGGAGCACTCGGTCACCCCTCAAAGTCCAAACAGTCCTCATGCAACCAAGCAGTTCATGCATTCTAGTGTGAGCGATCGGACAACTCACTCGGGAGTATCCTTTTATTAGTTAAGTAGGTAGTTAGGAGGTCTATGTTGAGCCGTCTCAACACTTGACCCAACATTCAGAAAACACTCCAGATCCAAGTGTCAATTCCGAGTCAAAGTTAGTAATAGGCAGTCTTCACGGAACCCTCCTATTACTACTTGATTCAGAGCTCAGTCTTTCCCACAAAAGTGTAATAGGACGACCCTACGGGAGCCACCCTACTACTTACTTAGAGTCAGATGAGCTGGGATTATGTTAATGGACTCAGGCAAACACAAAATCCTCCCTTTGCCGGAGTATCTTGTTAGGCTCGTTAAGATTGAGTTAAGCAAGCAACAGGATGACCCCATGGGAGCCTCCCATTTCCTGCTTTAATGTTAGACAGGTGAATCGTTAGTACTTATTTATATCGTTCATTATTCATACCTGAACAAGTCGTAAGGTTACTCATCCGGGAGTATCCCTTTACTTGTTCAAACATAATCGCCTCACTTCTTCCCTCCGTTAGTTGACCCCCAAATCAAACAAGTATTAGGATAACCCACCCGGGAGTCATCCTACTACCCATTTGATGCATAGGAGATCAAGAACATCTCTTGATTGAGTTGTCCTAACAGTTTACGTATCTGGCCTATGCATCCTAAATAAACAAAAGGTATGTCGACTCCCACGGGAAGTCGGACAGATCGACCCAGACTTAGGAATTCGTGCACTCACTCGGGAGTACTCAATTCTCTCCTCAGTCTGGTTCGATTGGTGATAGGAGAGCCCCATAGAAGCCTCCTGCTACCTTTTGCCTTTGTTAGCCTTTGAAGACGCGTACCCTACGAGAGTACTAGATTAACTTTGCTTTGTCAATGATTTAAGAATCGTACCCCACGGGAGTACCGGATCAATTTGTTTTTGTTAACGACTGAAGAAGTGTACCCCACGGAGGTACCAGATCAATTCTCTTTTGTTAACGATTGAAGAAGTGTACCCCACGGGAGAACCAAATTAACTGTCCTTTTGTCAACGATTGAAGGGTTGTACCCCACGGGAGTACCGGATCAATGGACTTTTGTTAATGTAACGTGCAGGTCAATAGGGAAGATGCACGGCACCTTCCCGCTACCAGTGTCAGAGTTAAACAATCATTACACCAATTTGTTACTTTAGTCAGACGAATGACAGGGTAACTCGCACGGCGAGTACCCTACCATTTGCCTTGGTTATTCTATGCAAGCAGCTTGACAACCTTACGGAAGTACCGGATTACTTCTTAAACCTAGCCTGTAATGTAATGAGAGAACTGCATGGCAGTCTCCCATCACAAATGTCGAAATCAAGCAGACATTGCATCAATTCGTTACTTTAGCCGGACGAATGGCAGGGTAACTTCCCACGGCAAGTTCCCCGTCATCCGCCTTAGTTAGCTCATACAAGCAGTGTGACGACCCTACGAGGGCCTCCGTCACACGGCTTTATGTTTCAGGGCCATGCAAACTAGGTTCCTTTTCATTTCTTCCTAGGTTCCTTTTCTGACATCTGGCAGGTTCTGATTTCAATCATATAACTCTTTTGCTTTTGATGCTTTAGTCCTGAAGAAAGCCATAAATAGTATATCGTACAATCATACAAGCAGTCAATAGAAGGGCGTAGCCTTTAAGGGTATACGGGAAAAGAATGAAGCGTGCGTACCTTAAGGTTCCCTGCCTCCAAAGTTCCTTCTGAACTTCGGCAGAGCTTCTGCAATCGCCCTGCTTTGTCAGACCGTCTGAACATTCGTCTTCCACAGAGTAGACTTTCCATTCAAAGATATCATACCATTTCAGATAGTTTTGTGAAAACAATGGGAAGTGAGGGGATTAGATCACAGGAGAATGGAGAAGGATGGAGGAGGCAGGCACCATCACACAGTGACGATGTCGCTCTCCTCTCCATTACCCTACATCTCCTCACATCTGATCTTCCCCGCTTCCTTTGACATCAATCAATCAACGAATCGCAGGATAGTGCGTATGAATATGATTGTCAACAATGATCAAATAACAACCTTGGATAAACATGAAGAAGAGAAGAAAGGCAGTCCAGATAAAGGGAAAAGAGAGAAGGATGAAGGAGGTAGACACCACCATATGGTGACGGTGTCCTTTTTTTCCTTCACAGCGCCCTATTTCCTCTTCTTCCCTGACCCTTGATGCTCAAAATAATCACAAATACTTTAATAATCACTTAATAATAATAATAATAATAATAATAATAATAATAATAATAATAATAATAATAATAATAATAATAATAAATATAAGGAATATGATTGTGAATAATATACAGAAAACCAAGTTGCGAAATCACATAGATTGTCTAAGTGGTCGTGTACGTGCAAAGAGTAAAAATGCACTGAGTGTCCTTCCAAATAGAACAATACAAAGAAGTAATGAGCCAATGTTCAAGCCTGCAGGCCACACCATCACAGTACCCAAAGTTGCTCTCTCTGTCTGGCGCACAACGCTCAGCCTACTATACCATACCATCCTACGCTACAGCTGGTTCACACAACAGGATCACTTCGCTTCACATGTCTGTCCATACCATCGGCGACCTCTCTTTCATGTACCAGATACGTATCTCGTCACCCTAAATCAGACCTTGATCATCCCACACAACGCCTGACTCCTTGAAAAATACTCGGTCATCCCCTATACCCCCTAGCGCCCTGCAGCCCGGCTATGGCCGCCTACGCCCCGCTGCCCTGTTTTGTGTGCAGGTGCCCAGGCACAACTTTCGTGGCCTGGGCCATCTGTACGACGCAACTTAGTGAGGTTCGCGCTTTCACCCAACCAACTGATGTGCTGCAGGAGCCTAAATACCCACATACGGAAATGTCGAATTGGGCCCGTGACGAATATTCAAGCCCGCCTTCACTTAGGGTGGGCATTTAACTTGCTGGGTCCTTGGCCCAGAACAATGTGATGTCTGATAGGGCCACTTGAGGGCTTGATCCTCACAACAATAATAATAATAATAATAATAATAATAATAATAATAATAATAATAATAATAATAATATAAGGAATGTGAGCAGTAACGAACTTCAGCAATAAACAACATCATATACACAAGACCAGATAGTCGTAACCTCGCACCAACATCAGGACTGTATCACGAGTTTCACCAAATAAGAGCACACCAAAAATTCATAATTGATAATGCTGAAATAATCTCATTATCATCACCAACGAAAAACCAATGTTGATTTCCTATCCGACGCTCGGCGCTCAGACTACAGTTGGCAGATCCTATCTAGCCTATACTACAGCGTCGAATGATGATGACAACAAATTTTCGGAAGTATGAGCATACAATAGCCAGTGTCGCCTGCTTCCATCAACATGTGTGTTTCCCGCATCATTCACAACCCCTTTCCCCCAACACACAGATACCACTTGTACCCAATAGACCACCCTGCGTCCCTACCTAGTTAGAGGTAGGTAAGCCCTGCTATGGTTGCCCGCTGTCTGTCTGTCTGTCTCTGTTTGTCATTGTCTGTGTGTCTAACTGTTTGTCTGTATCTGTTTTCCGCTATCTGTCCGATACTGTTTGTCTGTCACTATATGTCCGTTTGTCACTGTTTGTCTGTATGTTCGTGCCTGTTTGTCAAGTCGTCAGTTTGTATGTTTGTGCCTGCCTGTCTCCCTCTCTTCTCTTTCACCGGGGACGCGGCACGATCCAGTCAATCCCAGTCCGGTCCAGCAAGTACCATGAGGGACTGTGTGCACCATGGGCCGATGAAAAAGGGCAGACCAATGAGCTATCAGAAGTATAAGTCAAGAGGCAGCGCCCAACCATTCATTCATTCCTGCGTGAGCCATGCGGAAGTGCTGCCACAACGACTTGTGCAGGGAGGTCTGCAGTGAGCCAGGAGGACGCAGTGGGCGAGAGAGAAGGAGCTTAGTGTAGTGATAGGGTAGAGACATCCATAGCTGCCATAGCTGTAGTTAGAGTGAAGTGTCTGTGTGCATGTGCGAGTGTTCGGAGTTACGCGTGTGGGATACCCAGGGTGATGCAGTGTACGCGAACAGAGAGTTGTGCGGGCGCTATATCGCCATAGCTGATGAAAGTGAACTCACATTTGAGTTTCTTCATCTCTGAGTTTTGAGCGGGCGCATATCGCCAGTTTGTTGCGCTACTGTTTGCATGCATGAAAAGTGTGAATGAAAGCGAGTTTGATCGCAATAATAATAATAATAATAATAATAATAATAATAATAATAATAATAATAATAATGCAGGGAAAATAAGCGATAGTGAGATGACAATTCCTGATTACACCATCACTTCGAAAGCCAGATAGTCACTCCGTGTCCAGAGAGCAGCATTGCACCAATAATACACCAATGGAGATTCGTAGTACTGAAACCCAATGTCAAGGAGAGCGTACTCTCTCTGCATCAACACAAGAGTTCAGTCCCTTCACTCCCCTACTCTGCGCTCCGTGCCCAGCCTACCCCTACACAACTACTGCAGCCTGCGAATTGACAATGCAACTGTTGACATCAGCGGCAACCCGAAGTACTTGAAGATGTCGCCCATGCAGACCATCGCCTATACAAGGTAAGTGCCCTCACATCATCATCATCATCATCGTTACAGACCCAATGCCGACATCCTACCTGGTGTTTGGCATGCAGATTACAGGTGGCAGATCCTATCTAGCTTATACTGCGATGCCATAGGTGACGTCAACATATTTCCGAAGTACGAGCAATCTCGACAAACGCCACATGCATTAAACACCAGGTACGTCTCTCTCCTCTCTTACAACCTCCATCCCCAACGCACAGATACTATGCACTTAATAATAACAATAATAATAATAAAATAATAATAATAATAATAATAATAATAATAATAATAATAATAAAAATGATTATGCACGGAAAAAACGAGCAACAGCGAACTTCAGAAACCAAGCAGCATTATACTCACACTACCGGGTAGTCGTGACCAACAGCAGAATGGCATCACGAGTTTCACCAAATAGGAAGACACCCAAAGCTCAAAATTGACTATGCTGGAATAGTCTCATCATCATCATCAACGAAGTATCAATGTTGATATCCTATCTGGCGTTCGGTCCATACTACAGATCGCAGATCCTAACTAGCCTACACTTGAATGCTGAAGATGACGACACAACTTTTCCGAAGTACGACCAATGCCACAGGCATCAGCACCAGGTAAGTTTCTCGTTTCATTCACAACTTTCGATCCCTCACTCACAGATGGCTCGTGCACCCAACCCATCGTGCACCCAATAATAATAATAATAATAATAATAATAATAATAATAATAATAATAATAATAATAATAATAATAACAATAATAATAATAATAATAATAAAGATGAACAATAACTAACTTCAGCATTCAAACAACATCATAGACACAAGACCAGATTGTCGTGACCTCGAACCAATCAGCAGGATTGCATCACGCGATTCATCAAATAAGCACAGCAAAAGCTCATATTTGACAATGCTGAACCAGTCTCATCATCATCGACGAAGAACCATTATTGGTATCCTATCTGGCGCTCGGCGCCCAGACTATAGATGGCAGATCTTATCTATCCTATTCTACAATGCCAAAGATGTCGACAACGACTCTCCTGAAGTACAAGCAGATAGCGGCCAATGCTGCATGCTTCCCACACCAAGTATGTCTCTCGTATCACTCACAACCTCGTTCCCCCACTCACAGATGCTACGCGGACCCAAGGACCATAGCGCTCCCTAATAATAATAATAATAATAATAATAATAATAATAATAATAATAATAATAATAATAATAATAATAAATATGCAAAAAATATGAGAAATAGTGAACTTCAACAATCAAACAACATCATATTCATAAGAACAGATAGTCTTGACCTCGAACCAATGGCAGCATTGCATCACGCGATTCATCAAAGAAGAACACACCAAGAGTTCATAATTGACAATGCTGAAATAGTCCCATCATCATCAACGAAGAACTAGAGTTGATATCCTATCTGGCGCTCGGCGCCCAGACTACATGTGACAGATCCTATCTAGCCTATACTATGAAGCCGAAAGATGGCGTCAACAACATTCCGGAAGAACGAGCATATGGCGACCAATGTCGCACGCTTCCAGCACCAGGTATGTCTCGCACTACACTCACAACCTCGTTCCCAACTCACAGATGCCACTAGCACCCAAGGACCACCATCCGCCTCATCCAGCATATTGCAGGGCCGTCCGATATATATATATGTATATATATGGTCCGACTATATAAACACACACATATATATATATACATATATACTTATTCCTAACCCACGTGGCCAGTTCCCTCTCCCTTTCTCTCCCTCTCACACACACACACATACCGGAACACACACGTAGTAGTGCACCGTTCCAAGTCTTTGTGTCAGATTCATTTGTTGCAGCTAATTCTATCGATGAAACTACTATAAGGTAAGTCGAGCTATCCGAGACTTACCTGTTTTTTCTTTTCCCCATTGTCGTCATTGTTGTTGTCGGCATACTTGATGCTCCCCCTTTCGCTATGCAACACACCCTGTCACGATGCGCTGCATGCCCAGACAGGACTCGTAGAGAGGCGCATTCCAACGGGTCGGGCGGATGCATCGTGCATCAGCAAGTTTTCGCCCTCCTACACGGTAAGTAGCAGATGCAGGGCCCAGGCACCTGCGCCATCGTTCGTTCCGTCCGGATCACCACCATCACCAACTGTAATGGAGGTAAGTCGTTTTCTCCTCTCCTTCCCTTCTTCTCTCCTTCTTCTCCTTCTTCTTCTTCTTTTTCTCCTCCTCTCCTTCTTGCTATCCCTTTCGGGTTGCTTTCCTTTGTTCTGATGTGTCCTTACCCCATCGTTACCTCCATCATCACGCGCTGTCGACTTTCCTCATCGTGATTGCCACCTTCCTCGCTCAATCTGTGTGTAACCCCGCCTTGCGCCCGTGCTCCTTTTTTTAGTGCGCGCCTCTTCCGCTTTACTTATGAGCGCCACCTCCCTTGCGCCCACTTCCTCTCACCGTGCATCCGCTCACTCAACCTTTGCGCAACACATCCTCCCGCACGTTTCCTGCTGGCCCGTGCCTAGACTGTCTCTTATACACATCTAGATGTGTATAAGAGACAGGTGTAACCCCGCCTTGCGCCCGTGCTCCTTTTTTTAGTGCGCGCCTCTTCCGCTTTACTTATGAGCGCCACCTCCCTTGCGCCCACTTCCTCTCACCGTGCATCCGCTCACTCAACCTTTGCGCAACACATCCTCCCGCACGTTTCCTGCTGGCCCGTGCCTAGAACATCGTCGTTGTCGTCTCCTTCTCCTCCTCCTTCTCCTTATTCTTTTTCTTCGTGCACGCTCCGTTTCTCTTTCCTACAAGTTGCTCTATTCTTCTTCTCCTTTGCACGCTCCTCGTCTTCTTCTTCGCGCGCCTCTCTCTTCTCTTCTTCTGCGCATCCACCCCGCCTTCCTCTTTCTTGCGTTGCTCCCTGTTTCTCTGAGTTCACCCTCCCCGACTTCGCGATTGAGTCGGCTAATCGCGCCGTGCCCCCGCTCTACCTCGCTTGCTCAAGCTCCTGCTCGCGTGCGCTACCACCACACGTTTCCCTGCCGGTTCCCCCCTCTCCTCACTTCTTCTTCCTCTCCTTCTCCTTCTTCTTCTTCTCCTTCTCCTTCTTCTTCTCCACGCGTTTTCTCATCTTCCCCCTCGCGCGACCTCCTTTGCTATCCCCTGCGCACGACTTATCACTCCACCTAGTTCTTCCTAAGTTGTGCACGCCACGCTTCTACTCACGAACTCCGCGTTGTCACGGAGCCAGACTTACTCGAAGCTCAACTATAACGACGGGATATCGAACACTATGTCAAGAATGGATTTGCCCGAGAATCAAGGCAAATTCATTAAGGTAAGTGCAATGAGAAAAAAAAAAAGAGGTAAAAAATAGAAAAGAAAACGAAAAAAAATTGTACGAGGAATGAAAAACGAAAACGAAAAACAAAAAGAAAAAGAAAAAGAAAAAGAAAAAGATTCAAAGAAAAGAAAAGAAGAATCTAACATCTATCTACGCTAGCTCACCAAGTGGCGGGCCCCCGTTATAGCAGGGGCTCAAGACTTAACTACCCTACTAACTGTAACTAATTCCTGATACGGAGGTCGCGGGTTCGAATCCCGCCCGTCCGAGGGCAGGCGGAAAAGGCAGGCCCCGCCCCTCTACAACTAGCTAAAAAAGCTAGCCCGGAAGCAGGTCAGACTCGATCCCAAGATCCCTTGCATATCAGTCTATACCTATACCTACTGGGCTAGCTCTTTCCACGATATGGTAAAGAGTCGCCTTCCTATAAGTAAATGTAGTTGGCCCGACTTTCTTAGTCTGCGTGTGTGTGCATACTAGTCAGCGTGCCTATCCGTATGCTTGTCGGCTTGAGTATGTGTGCAACCCACAATGGCACTTGGTTGAGTAGACGACCCGAAGGACCGGTACTTACCCGCGGCCGTGACATTAAGGGTTACGGCGGGGAAAACACTCAGGTTGCGGGGAAAGAGGCCCGCCACACTTAAGATCAACGGAAAAACTCCAGGAGCAGGTAGGCCGGTACCACATTAAGTAGGGGCAGATGTGCCCGGTACTCTAGGCGGAGCAGAAGAAGACAAAGGTTGACATTTTTAGAGGCCCAGTACCGGTAGGGAGTTGGGTACCAATTCAAGTAGCCTGAGTTCGGTCACTGTGCGGACGATATCAGGACTTGCAACGGTGTCTCCCTCCGCAAAGGGATGAAGGCACCAACTGCTTGGGTAGTCGCGCGGACGTGAAGTTGCCACTCGAGAGGCGACTTCCCTTTCCACATATGGGCGGCGGAGCTGGAGCTTTAACCCCAGTCACGGCATGCGAGTAAGGACAGAGGTACCGACTGCCGTTACTTATCACGATAGGCAGTGCGTTTTTCTAGGCTGTCTCGGACGCATGGCCGGGGTTGGATTAATTTTTCAGTCGTCTTTTGATTTTACGAAGGCGCGACCTACTAACTTTTCCATATCGGCCGGTCCGATGCCCCTGGACTCGTTGTACTTAATTTTTGCCTTACCGCCTGAGCCTTTGACTGATTTAGATCGTGGTCCCCGCATCCCGCACGATTTTCTCTCGTTCTCTTCCAACCCTCCGGCCCTCGTGGCCGAAGACTTTCAATTTTTACTAACCCTTACCTGTTGTTGTATGCGTCGTACCACTGAGTATGATCGCCTAGAAATCTCGGCCTCAATGGTCGAGAAGTTTGCTTCACAGCACCAAGCCAAAAAAAATTCTCACTTTTTACCCCAGACCGTCCCCCATATGGTAACCGGCGTCGATCCTGCATTGAATGTAAAATCATGAGCAAATACCCTTGTAAGGGTGTTTGTTCCGACAACGCATCAAGTCAAAACCGATGAAGTCTGAGTACCATATCAGTTGAACTGAGTTTACTGATTGAGTCAATTGCTTATCGCTCAACTTATCGAGTTTTGTCGAGTTTGATCTGAAGTGGTCGGTTAAATTTTGATCTTTTGTTATTGGTTTTCATCATCTTCTGCTCTGTTCTTTTCAGTTATCGTTTCGACTCATGTTGATTTTGATGTATGTTTTTATCGACTACAGTCGATTATTTTTGTTGCAGTTATATTCGATAAATGCAATTTTATTTTTCGAGTTATATGTCTAAGGGACTAGGATCAAGTGGTGAGTTTTACTCTTAGCTAAGACTATTTTAGTCAATCGGTGTGCGCTTCGTACTTAGGAGATCAACGTCATAAGGAAGGAAGCGTACCTATATTGCAGCGAACGAGCAAACGCCCTCGGCTGACCTACCTCTGTAATTGCATCTAAAAGTTTTTGTATGTGGGTTAGTAACTCGGTAGGGATACGCCTCTAAGGGTGGTGACAACCCCTTAGGGATAGCAAGTTGTATCTCGATGGAACCTATTTTGTCGTAGGGGATTGCGGAATGTATGGTTGGCGCACCCGGCTAGAGGGCGAAGGGACGACATAACCTCATCTATCTCGGTGGTTCGCATGACTGTTTATACGTTGTCTCCAGGTTGTCTCTGGTGATTTGGTTTTACTCCTTCGTGAGGTGGTTGGAAAATCTCCTACCTTTTGCGAAAAAGGCACGAGCCGATGAGCTCGAGAGGTGGCGTCGTTGCGCCGGACAACAACTACCTACCGTTATCTCAGGCGGAACGATACTGGGGTGATATTGTTAAATGATACTATGAATTGGAATGTGTGTTGTTTGCAACTTGAAAATAAAAATATCCAATGATCTGACCACTTGTCGTTATGTTTACGAAACGAGTGGTACTAATTTTTTTTTTCTATCACTTAGTTAAAGTGAACCTCATTAGTATTGAAATGATAAGGTTATATATTCTTCAGATTCACTTAAACAATTATTTCTCTAATTGGTTTCAGTTATTAACAACGTATTTTATCTCTTGCAGGACACCATAATGACGAAATGAACATTTGCTTATATGTGTCCTCTCTTCGAATGTTGCAAGGTCAAAAACATTTTGGAGGCATTTCGGGGCTTGGCAATGCGGGTGCATTAGGAGGAACGACAAATATTTCTCTTCATCCTAATTTTGTCAACGAAAGGGTGAAACCTTATATTTGACTTCTTTCACGAGCAACCTAGCCTTGGGATGGATTCGAGAGATTAATGATCGTCAAGTTCCTAGAATCATCTGAAGATAGGGTGGATAAGGGTAAGAGGAAGTTAGTGCAATTAGGTAGTGAGTTTGATCAATTCGAGCAACCTTGCAAACTTACAAAAGTTGAACAAGTTGCGTGTAATTTGGTCCGAAGGGGTTGAGGGACTTGTAAGAAAGGAAAACAAGCAATAGGTCAACACGAACCTAAAAAAAACATTCACACTGCTCTAAATGATTATTTGAACAAAAAAAAATGTCCGAATCAAGGAGTCAAGATACATAGAAGTTTTGGATTTTGCAAGCTTTGAAAGTATACACATTGTGGTATATGGGGTCATAAAATAAGATTTTGCAAATGTCTGGATCGATATATCGAGAAAAGAATCGTAAATAAACGTGAGGATGATATCTGTGTAGATTGGAATAACATGTTTATCCGTTCATTTAAGAAGGGGTACAAATTCGTTAGAGATGTGTTTTTTAATCGCATGTGGGCAAGGTTGAGGAATCAACGTAAAACTCAAAATCTCGTCTTTGTCCTTCGTTAGGCCGACATTACTACTTGATTCTGGGTTGTTTTTAAGCACTATTAACAAAGTATTGATCTTACCCTATGAATGCCTCAGTCATCTTAGTCTATATCATCAAACTTCTCATTGCCAAGTTTTTTGGTTGAAAGGCACGACTCTTGGATTTGTATTTGACAAGATATTTTTTCCGTATACGAATTGGATTTACGTTAATACTCATATGAATTTTGTTTGATATAATGAAGTTGACATCGAGAGAGTTCCGACATGACATCAACTATGGGTTGATTGAGCTCATTTCAAAACTTAAAGAGTTTAAGCCACTGAGGCGAATTTGTGATTGAGTACAAACTTTTGCTAAGAGGTTATCCTATATTCATCTTTTCGTGTGATATAGATGGACCTTTATTACGACTGGGGAATGATTGAATTTGATCATTACAAAATTTCATGTGAGAGCGTTTGTTGTAAATTGTTGTGAGTTGTACCATTGTTAATTTGAATGTAATTGTTCAAGTTATTTGTTCGTTATCATTTCACAATTTTTTCTTAATGCAATTGTGAGATCTGTAAGTTGTAGTGAGACTCGAGTAAGAGTCATGCTCCTAGTCCATAGTAAGATGTTGTCTTCCAGGTCTTATGTTGTTTAAGGAAGAAATACTATACTATCATTGAAAGGGATGAAGGTGTTGTGATTTTATCGAGACACTGCTTATAAGGGTAACAACAATTGTCCATCTCTATAATCGAGCGGGGTCACTTCACCTCTATAATCGAGGCCTAATCAATTTGGGTTGTGTAAGGTGGGGATGCCTTACTTATAACCAGGGGATTGGTAAGTCGTAGCGCTGAAATCGGAGGGAATGATGCGAGACTCGAATCTAAACAGGAGCTTGATGTCGAGATGTTGTTCCGTAAAAAAATATCACACCACTCATCGACGAAATATGCAAAACGTTCAGGAACATCAGACTGTTTTAGACATTATACCTAGGTCAGTTGGTCTTTCTCTCTGCAGTTAGAATAAACTCAAAACTTGAGCAAAACTTTGAATGAATGATTGCTCTGAGTCAATAGATGGTTTGTTCAAACTATACAACTTCGTGAAGGTTGATTCAGTGGAATATGAACCTAAAGGTTGTCGATTCAAACTTGTCGGAGAGAAGTTTGTCAGGAGTGTAATCTAGTAACCATTCAGAGATGTAAATTATTGGTCACTAGTGGGATGATGCCATGACCATTATGAAAAAGATTCTTTGTATTTTTCACCTCTAAGGGCGTAATCTGGGTCAAAGTTTTGATTTTAGGCTTGCCAGGGGCGAAATCAGGTATTCCAATTGATGAGTAGGAGGATGTTAAGTCTTAGGCTTTTAGAGGCGGAATCAAGTTCTGTTGTATTTATGTTTAGGCTTCTGGAGGCATAATCCAATTTTATTGATGTCATTATATTTGGGTTTTAGAGGCTGAATCCAGATATGTTGGTGGAAAGGGTCCGACTTAGATCAAAACGATTATTTAAATTATAATGTATTGTGATTGTTGTTCTCACATAAAAATTTCATAAGAATTCTGATTTTTTATTTTCAAGGTGAACGACAGGGACATCGTTCAAATGAGGTCTGAAAACACTGTAAGGGTAGAAACCTTGATGGGTATCTGTCGGGTCTTTTAAATGTTAGACACTATCAGATCTTTCTTTGAATTGAGGAACTGGATGAGACATGCGTCTGCCAAAGGCTTATTCGAACCAACCCTTGCACAAAAAACTAAAATTTTTTAAACCTAAGACCGAACGCTTGCGGTGTCGAGCGCATTGGCCCCCGCACGAGCGAGGGCCCTCCCGGCCGCGTCACGCAGGAGAAACATAGACTTTTAACTTTTTAGAGACAACTTAGGGACGACAGCGACATCCGAAAATGACGACGATAATTGAAAGTGTGGCTGACTTCACCCCATGTATGATAAAACCCCAAGGATGTACGATAGTGGGAAGGTTGACTTTAAGCCTATTCTACTTAAAATAATGACACGGGACTGCTCAGTTGCGCGATTTAGAGTCTGAGTAGGTTAAAAAAAATGTTTATGCCAGATATGGGGTCGCGACGTGGGAAAATTGGAGCGCCTAAGTTATTTATGTTTCTGAATTTTCCGGCCCGTGAGGTTCGATTTGAGACCGAGGGTTGGGAAGTCGGTGTTATGGCGTAACTGATTGGGTGCGCGTCCAGGTCGTAGATGGGTAGTCAATCATGAGAAAGGGCAGGCAGGCAAGGTATGCTAGGCCACACACGAACAACTGGCTGGGTAGAAAACTCTTTATTTGAAGAGTTGCTCCTTTGCGGTGTGAAAAATGATCTAGCCCAATAGGTACCATGTCGAACTGCCACCCAACAAAATCGAATTTGAAATGCGTCCAATATGGGCTAGCTCCCTTTGGAGCAAGCCACAATCGGGCCTGGCTGATCTCGGCCGCACAATCACTGAGATCGTGCAGATGAAATCTACTGACGCGTGGATTCGAAATGGCTCTGCGTCAGGATGACACACATAAATCGAGAGGTAATCTATTTTTGTATATATATTTTTGTTGAATCTTATACGATTCAAACGAAGATATGTGTTTCAAGAGATGGTGGGGAAGGGACACTTTATGAATGACCGTCATAAACAATTAAAAAAAAAAAAAAAAA
>BFEA01000292.1:1620841-1634620 GCA_003427395.1 Chara braunii
ATAGATAGATAGATAGATAGATAGATAGAGATAGAGATAGATAGATAGATAGATAGATAGATAGATAGATAGATAGAGAGAGAGAGAGAGAGAGAGAGAGAGAGAGAGAGAGAGTAAGTGGGTGAGGAAGAGGGGATAGAGAGAGGGAAGAAGGGAGGAAGATGAAGATGGAAAATGTTTCCCTCGACTATATCGGGTGGCGGTGACGAAGAGCAACTGAGAATAGCAGAAAGTGAAACGTAGGGCCACCTTCTTGAAAGGCAATAGGGGTGGTCCTCGACCCAAAGTGAAGGAGACCTAAAACCGATAGCCGTGCAAAATCGAAGAACTACAGGTTTCGCTACTTTTCCATACTGGGGCATGAGCCTCCTTCCAGTTTTGGGGCCAGGGGTAGGCCTTGGGCCACAGACCAGATTCATGACATGACTAAACTTTTTTTTGGTTTTGTTTTTACCTGTCTCAGTGCTGGCACCATCCAGCGACCTAGGTTTGTTGGTAAGGCACTGAAGTGGCATTTAGGAGACCTTGGGTTCAATCCCCGTTTCACGTTATGTGCTTTGCTGACAAGCTTGGCACCCATCACTTATAGATAACTCCCCTGAGCGACATTGAGCAGATACTGCAAATATTCATAGGGAGAGGGAACAAGCGGGGAGATACATTAACTGACCGAGAGAAGAAGCTCAGTCCCACTGCTATCAGTTGACCCCTAGCCAGTATCAGCCATTTGCAGAGTGGAGCCCCCGCATGTTTTGTCATTGGAGGCTTGAACTTGGGGTGTCCTACGGGTTTCCTTATAATACTAAACTGATAAATTAAAAAAAAGTGTGAAAGGATATTGTGCCCAGATTTGATAGTTACTTGAATTGGTTGGGGTTAAGCCACCACTACCTTTCTCTCTACGACACTACTACGACGCTAAGTCTCAAAAGTAGTCTACTATGAAGAACCAAAGTTTTGAATGCATATGTAGAATGAACGCAGTCACTTAGTACCCGACATGGACATGTTGTGCCTTATCTAAATTTTATTAAATTGTATATGTATTGGAATCTTGTATCCTAATTGGTATCACAATCTTCTATTGATCTTGGGAATGACAATCCATACTTCTGAAGTATAGATATACTCACACACACACACACACAGTGTCACAAAAATAGAGTTTGTAGATGTTTAACTCTAAATGAGGCTAATATGGGTTGTGACTTACAATATCAAAAATTTCTCATAAGGAAGCACGCTAAATATAACGGAACGACCACAAACTTGTTGACTTTCAAAAAAGTTAATTTGAATGGTGAATAAGTAGCAGATCGGGGTAGCTATGTTGCAACCATGCACCTTTGTAGACATCATTGTGCGCAAAAGACAACTCACCTTGTTCTGAAGGTAATAAGTTTTGTAAGGATCACTTATCTGATCCTAAACTTGACATAATGATGTCTAACTTGTTTTATTTTGTTCCCAAAAAATAATCGGTCCCCTCAAATTTTCAGTACTACCGGTCCCCTCAAATTTTCAACATCGGGGAACTTATGGTTTAATCAGGACCCTAAACTTAGCACAATGATGTCATTTTTCAGTACTACTGGTCCCCTCAAATTTTCAACGTCGGAGGACTTGTAGTTTAATCAGGATTTCAGCGACTGCCTGAAAAAGTATTTGATCCCTTTCGCACTTTAATCGTTTTCTGCCCATGCACATCGATCTGTTTGATAATATTAACATAACAACGACGTTCATAAACAAGGGTCATTAAAGCAAATTCCTGAACCAACAGTCACAAATGTTTTCGTGAACGTTTGTTGTCAATTTTTCGGCGTTGCTTTGATGTGATGCATTGACTCCCAACAAGTTTACTTAACCCTATCTTGGGCATCCTAGTGAGAAACCCTTAAGCTATAAAAATTAAAGAGTTGACTAATTCACACCACTCGTGCTTATGCTCCCTCAATTTTCTTACCTAGTTGTACGACCACTCTTGTTATACCATCACTTCTATAATGTTCTCACTCTAACCCTGTTCGTGTTGACATGCGATATCTGCTTACGTATTGTGGCCCTATCATATCGGTTTTGGTTGAGCTTTTACACCCACTGTGTACTGACACATTGGATTCTTTCAACTATGCTTACAAGGCATTCTACTTAGTCATCGAAAGAAAAAAAAGAGGACGGTAGGGAAATACTCATTGAAGTTTTATTAGTTTGACATCCTACGCGATGCTTCAAATTACCTTCCCATGACTTATTACTTTTGTGAGTACCAAGAACACTACTTATTACTCTTGTGAGTACCAAGAGCATTACGACGCTCCTACACGATGCTTCAAATTAACGTATTAGTTTGACATCCTACGCGATGCTTCTATTACACCATCTCTTAGAAGCATGACTTATTACTCTTGTGAGTACCTAGAGCACTACGACGCTCCTACGCGATGCTTCAAATTGCCTTCCCACACTTACCCTGCTATATATCTCCGCCTTCTGTCTTCATTCTTCCTCATCCCCGACAATTAATTATCCTTCCTCAACCGTCTCCCTTGCGCGTTCACCACGATTGCGAATACCTGATCTGCCTGTCGTTTCTCAAGTTGCATCATCAGATTGTCATTTGTGTATTACGCTAATACGTTTATTTTTACGTCAAATCGATTTATACACTTTAATCTCCTATATACTATATAAGGGGATCATATAAGATACAACCCAGATAATAAATGCATCACTTGTTCTGAATCAACATGACTTTGAGTACATGTCATATTAAGGTTTAGGCGTTTGGTCGAAACCACCCTCCGAATCTAAAAAAAAATAGATCATATTAGGTTAACGGTGATCTCATAGCTCATAAAGGTTAGTGTATGGTTATTTCCCATCTATAGTTCGTCATTATAATTCGATAAAAAATATTTTAATCAAGATAGAGAAAACGATAGTTCAGATTGTTAAAGTAAAATAAATGTAAAATAATTTTTTTTCATCTAAATCAATTGTGAAGTTAATCTTTTCAGTTATACACTTAATAATTCATTAGTGTCCACATGATGGTTAACTGTAATAAGACAAAGACCTTGATGCAAACATAATAAGTATACATATCGAACCCATAAAATGTCATAATTTACGTAGATATTATTCCTAGTTGTTGAAATCGGTTAAGGTTGTTGTATCGGACTGGTTGACAATATGACAAATGATTTATTACACTGTTCAAGTTACACTCGTTATATTATGCAATACAAAGTCTTTAAGTTATTATTATTATTATTTATTGATAATATTATCTACTCTAAGAGTTTTGAGCCGTATGAGTTCAAAAAACTCATGTATGGTTCTCTAGGGGGGGACCTATCCTAATAACCAACTTATCGAATTATTGCTATTGAATCTAGTTTTTGAAGCGAAGGGCGAACATTTAGAGAAGTAGGTATATACATACTTAAGTATAGCAAAACTCAGTTGAATGTACCTGCTATAATTGATTATTAAAAAACGGTGCTCAACCTACTTCAACAGTAAGAGATATTCTTCTTCGAGCTCAAATTGTTRTATAAACCTAAAAAGAAGAAAAATTATAGGATTATCATTCATATTTCTTTATTTTTATCTATATATTTATATAGTAGGTATTCAAAAAATTTTAGTGATTCGGCAAGTTGAGTTTCTCATTTTAATGATAGTAAGTTAACTATTCATCCTTTCCACTTAATGATTTTTAACCCTATAAGGCCATATGATGTTAGGATATACTTGTTGATAGTGAACAGGTTAGAAATGATTCACACTTTTGAAAGTTGAAACCATGAGTTATAAAGTAAAAACATTTGAGTCAGATAACTTCAACAGAAAAATTTCCACGACAAATGAAAGTTGAAAAAACATTTCATTCAAAAAAAATCCTTCATATTTATAAATTATCATTTCAATGTTCGTCCAATTCTAAAATTTTCAGTGTTATTTGATAAGTTTCTGTCTTAATCTGAGTTTTCCCTTCCAATTACATTTATTTGTTCAAGATGGAATGAAAGTTTGGACAAATTTATGAAATGTCTTTATTAAACTTTCATTCTACTATAACAAATACCTTCTAATTTAAATTGGATTAACCTATTTATGACTGAAAATCCTTACATAGAATGACAGTCCAATTAAAATATTTCATGAACTCATCCAGACTTCATTCCATCTCTAGCATGTCGTTCAAATAAGAAGGGATACCTCATTTTAAAAAAAAAAGTTTTCAAGTAAGACAATTTTTTTTTAAATTGGAATGACATTTTTGAAGATGGAATGAAAATTTAGAATTTGGAATGTAATTTTACTATAGAATGATTATTTAATTTTGGAAAATTTTTCTGTTATTACAATTCATATGTTATGAGGTATTATCATGAAATTAATCTGCGTTGCCACTTGTACGCACCCTCGTAAGAGTACGGATTCGTACTCTTGTACATGTACGCTACTTAGACGCAAGGGGCACCGTACGATTTTTTTTAATTTTTTTTTTAAATTTAATCTGGTATTATTTTTATTTGTTTTCTCAAATTCTAATAAGAATCTGAAGATAATGCTCCGCCAAATGCTACTTGTTTTGTGTTGTTGCATCGCATATTTGTTTTTCTCATTTTTTTGCTAGGTTGTATGTCGTCCGATGGCCGGACGTCTCCCCCAACAGTCCGATAGGGGGGTTGTCCCGGATCCCGGACAACCAGTTTTTGACATTAAAAAAAAAAAAACGATGAAAGTGTTGCACATGCCATAGAAATCCCCCGTAAAAAAATTCAGAATTTTCTGAGCATTTGGTGATACGGTGCTATTTGGGGTGGGAGGGGGGGTACGAGGGGTTTTGGTGAAGATAGGAGGGGTATAGGTAGGGATTAGAAACTTTGAAGATTTTTATATTTTTTTCTACTGGCTCAAATGAGCCAAAAGTTTGGTGGCCTACACCTTATGCAAGGTTGAAGCCACATGATTTTTTTCAAAAAAAAAATTTTTTTTTTTGCGCTAGGTCGGACAACCCCTGTCCGATCCGACGTCTGACCAGACATCCGGTCGGACATATCGGACGGTCAGGTAGGTCCCCGACGTCTGGTAAAACAACCTAGTTTTTTTGATGATTTTTTTTTGCTTTTTCGTATAGGGGCGTACAAGACTTACAGGTTCCCGTACATAAATTACGTGTACGTTTCGTACGGAAAACCCCCGTACGTGTACTCTATGCAACGTAGAAATTAACTATTGAAAGCTATTAGATTTAAGGATCTATTTTATGAAAGTTCTTACTATAAATTAATCGTTCGATAGTCGCTTAGTTTTATACGAATAACGAGTTATCCATTTATATTTTTATCTTTCCAGATGATATATTTTATATAATCCTAGGTAGCACCTCGTACGTGCATGCAGTGTGTCCACATATGTATTCCGACGTACGCATACGCACCTACGTAGAACCGTGTTCACGTTCGGAGGCGAACACGAACATGTTCGCCCGAACGAGAACGAGCGCCCCAAAACCTTCGAACGCGAATATAAAAAATATTAAAAAAAAAAAGTTCTCAGAAATATCTGAAAGCAATATATGTTATGTAAAATAACAATACAAGCAACTTTTGCTTTGGAGTCATGTTCAAATCCGTAGCCAATCATGAGTTAAAAATAAAAAACCAATTTTTTTTTAATTTTTTTTTTACGAAAAAAACTATGTTCGCGAGTTGTTTGCGCGAACGCACGAACACATTCGCGCGACCGTGAAAGGTTGCGAAAACGTTCGCCGTGCTACGCAGGTACGGACCTAAAATAACAAGTACACGTAAAAAAAAAAAAAAACAACTCCTAAAAATATGAAAAACAAGTATGTTGTGCAAAATACCATTATAAATAATGTTTGCCCATAAGTCATACCCTAATTACAAACCCAGCTCGATTTACAAATAAAAAACCTGAAAGAAAATTTTAAAAGTATAAAAAATAAAAAAATAATATTTTAAAATAATTTTTCAATTATTATGATAAATTACTTTTTTTTTAGTTTTTAAGTTCTTACTCGAGTTTGGTCGGGATTCCGAATTCGGGGATGAATCCCAGACAAAAGTTGTTTGTATTATGTTTCCCCATAACATATATTTGTTATAGAAGTTTGTTTTTTGTTTTTCAATTTTTTTTCTTATTGTTTTTCTATTATTTTAATTTATTTGTTTTTTGTGTCTTTGATTTTTAACTTAAGTTTGGTATAAAATTTTGAGATAAGTCTTTGGTAAAAGTTGTTTGAAATATAATTTTGCATACAATATTGTTTTTTCATATTTTACCGATTATTGTTTTTTTTTTTTTATTATTGATTCCCACGTAGGGGAGAACATGTACGAGCATACGTGTTGCGTACAAGAATACACATACGCCGTGCTACCCAGATATAATCCATATGTGAGAATATTATTCTGCAAATTATCTTACTTCAAAAGTTCTAAAGTTTGAAAATTTGACCATATGGTGAAAATATACGAATGTACATGAATGTATCAAGAAAACAAACCTGTGTGAATACGATTAATATATGATCGGTAGAGTTACGGTTCCATTTATTTATTTTTTTACTTAATATAATTTTAGTTATTTTATAGAATTATAGTTTGCTTGAAGACTATTTGAATAGTACGAAAAATTCATGAATCGTTTTTTCTTACAAGTGACAGGTATTTTGCATGAAACCCTCATTAATCCGGGATCGAAGGTGAATGAATTGATCAACTTTTAAAGAATGATTTTTTTTTTTAAGAGGTCAAATTGTGGAATCTGTTTTTGGAAGGATTATGACATTGATTGGTATTTTACAAAACGACTTATGAATGAAAATATTATAGTTAATTCATTTAGTTGGTAGTGATACTCAAGCCAAAACTATATTCAAGGTCCATAATGAGGTGGTGTCATTTTTCCTTTCGAGGAAACATGACTACACTATCATTGAAAAAAAGTAATGTGTGGAAAACCTTGTCCGAGCTCATATGATGAGCGTGATAACTACTATTGAACTTTGACATACTTTGAGTGGTAGCCCAAGTGTGAAACATATTAGATAGGTCTGCCATACTTTGGAAAAGGAACGACCTTACCCAATGCCTTTTAAATGAGTATGAATGAGGTTGTCTACCTATTATCTATGGGGTTAGCAAGGTACAAGTGTTGGAATCACACAGAAATAGTCAGTTAATAGGCAGTTTAATAAAAAATCATGATTACATAATGTCATCCAGATCATATCATTATGAAAAAATTATGTCAAAAATAATTTGTTACTGTACGCAGGGCTTTTTCTCTGTTCTATCGAAATGTTACAACACAAATGTAAATCACATTCAATAAAAAACATACTTAGAAAGGGTTATACCTTCTTTGAGGCAGTAAAAAAAAATGAAAATCGAATCAATTTATTCATAATAAAATCCTAATACAATCATTTTTTATTGTCTCGGCTATATGATCAGGGTATATAATAGTTTAAACTCACACCCGTGAGGCAAACCGAAATATCGATCTGTGGTCAATTTTACACCTGAACCATTAATTTCTTTATTCCAATCGACCCTTTCAACCTTTGTGGTCGATGGGTTATTACCGATTCATTATTTTTACCACACGATATGCCAATGGCTCGTCTGATCTAAAAATCGAAACTTTTAATCGCCTTTGTCTTATTGTAAGGACTTATACGTATTTTAATCACATCGACATACTCATAAGCTCTCCATCGTATTAATCCGTCAGTTTATAAGTACTTTCTCATCCTTTGAGGTCTGATGAATTTATTTTATAACATCATGACATTCACAGTCATTTCAACTAGTGTCAATCATCTTCACTTGCGGATTGCGCCGTAGTATCACACATGCATATTGAACAAATTTTCTCACCCATATGTCTCGGCCTTAATAGTCGAGGTTCCCGTAATATGAGAAATAACGCAATCTAATGCATCCACATGATATATATGGTGCATCTACTTGCAAAAAATAACAGTAACGATGAAAACTTTACGATAAAAATCAGAATTAATTTTTAAAAACTATAATGACAAAGACATAATATATATTGTTTTAGGCTCAACTTAAGTATGTTGTGTGAAGGTGTGATGTAATCCCTCGAATCCGATAACATCTTTGGTCTCACTCTTCGATTAAGGACGAAGTCTCACTATATTTCTCTATGATTTCAACACTTGTACCTTACTAACCCCATAGGGAATAGTTAGATAACCTCATTCACACTCATTTAAAGGACATTGGGTAAGGTCGTTCCCTTTCCAAAGTATGACGGACCTACCTAATATGTTTCACACTTGGGTCATGCAAATATATTCATTCATATGACTTTTACTAAAGAGTTGACCCCAATAGGCAGTTTAATGGTGATTATGATTGGGTCATCATCTTAAATCATGAAATGGTTTTTATTCAAAAAATATACGTTGTATAACGTTTAGTATGGGGTGTTTCCGTATGAAACGTACATGTAATATCTGTACGGAATTTGTACTGGAACCTGTACGAGAACCTGCACGTCTTGTACGTTCCCATACGAAGAAGCAGAACAAAAAAACAAAAAGTCATCAAAAAAATCCGAAAAAACAAATATGTGATGCAATAGCACAAAAAAACAACATTTGGTTGAGCATCATCGTCATATTCTTATTAGAATTTGAAAAAAAAATAAAAACAATACTGGATAAAAAAAAACTTCCCACGTACGGGGCTCCTAGCGTACGAGTACAAGAGTACGAATCCGGTCTCGTGCGAGATGTGTACAAGTGACAAAAATTATAGACGTGTAATATTTGAAAAACAAGACAATATTCGCTCTCCAATCAGGGCAAGTCTAAACTTGATTTATAAAATCATTGAATGAACTCATTCGGTACTGTTGATATTGTGAAAAATATCTTTTGCATCGATGGTGTTGTGGAAGCCAATATTTTATTAAGAATTGTGAGATATTATATTATATGTTTTCTTTGAAAAGTACCACATGCGTGTGTTTGACCGAGCCTCAATCAAAGGCTTGAAGGATACGACCCTTGAGTGGTAATCTAACGATGATAAATTTATTCAATGGTCAATTATTTTTTGGATATATATATATATATATATATATATATATATATATATATATATATGCAGGGTTGCCGGCGTTCGGGACGGGCTGAACGCCCGAACGTATGGGACCCCTTCGGGCCGACCAAAAAAAAAAAAAAAAAAACGTTTTCAAAAAATTCCGAAAAAAACAAATGTTATGGAAAAAAATAAACTCAATAACATTTGCTTGGGCACTACATCCAAATTCTTTACCAAATTTGAATTAAAAATCAAATACTGAAAATAAACACTATGATAAAAATAAGAAAAATTAAAAAGAGAATTAAAATGAGTGAGTGTGCCAGCACCTTTTCGACACCGCCATGTTTGTCAATTTTTAATTATTTTTTGGCATTGACAAATGCCCTGAAAATTTACGGATATGTAGTTTACATAATCAATAACTCATTAAAATGTTTTCAAAAAATAATCAAATTGTTTAGGCCCCGAAATAAAGTGAAAACAAAAAGTTAAAAGTGAAAAAAAACAAAATAGTGAGTGGGCGAGCACGTTTTGACACCCCCATCTTTGACGATTCTTAATGTTTTGTTTGCTTAGCAGAATGACTTCAAAACTTAAAGTGGTGAAGGTTACATCATAGAGAACGCACAAAAAAAAAATCATAAAAAAAAACTTATTTTTAAGCCCCGAAATGTTTTTTGGCGGAGGCCGAACCTGGAGGTTTTCGGCCCCCGAACGGGACCCCGAACGCCCGAACGTTCGGCGGCCATCTCGGGGGCCCCCGAACGTTCGGTCAGGTAACCCTGTATATATATATATATATATATATACACTGAAATGATATTGTTTATCTAAATGACGAGGTAAGGCTATGAGACTACAAGCATGCCTATGGCGAAACATTGGTCTCGTTGGAACGTAACTCTCAATGACGATCAACGCACTACGCTATAACGTGGAGCCGGAACATTAAACTATGACAAAAAATTGAAACAAGAAGGGAGGTCACCCTAATGGTGAATCAACAGAGGTGGTTGTTTAAGGGATCGAGAATCAAGTTCTATAAACGTTTGGATAAAAGGATTGCTCATTATTGCTTAATCAATATGGGATATACCATAATTAAAATAACACGACGGATCGCATATCTGGCGTGATTACCCAATACTGTGGTGGGTCAAGGCAGAGATTGCCGTTCCTCCTGTCCTAGATTTTGAGTGTGAGGGTAACGTCACCCTTGTTAAGACCCACGTCTGAAGGGTTAGGTTCCATTTTAGGACCACACACTAATGACACAAAACGTGAAACTGGAAGAAAATTTAAAGTCGTAAAACAAGTGACCACTGTCTTTCTTGGTAAATTTGATGTTGTAGTAATGATCCAGTACCGCACCGTAGCATTATTTGAAATTTGGGTTCGGAGAATAAAAGAAGGTGGAAGACCCGAATTAGAATCTCGACAATGGTCTAATGGACCAAGGGAGGCAGTACGACACTCAACCACAACTCAACCTGGGGACTCCGATTTGGCTTCCTCGCCATCAAAGATGCCCGTTGTTTGGAAAGGGATTTGCATAAAATTTATGTATGGTTCTGTTTGTCTTGTAAGGTTGCTGAATAAATTATATTTGCCAATTCATTTGAGTATGAATGTTAAATGTTGTTTATCTGTTCAATTCGATTATCTGATCCATAATGTTTGTCAGTTAATTGAATATGAGAATTTTGTGTTGTTCAATTTCTTCAGTAAGATTATTGAATTGATTATGATTGCAAGTGAGTTTGAGTATAAATGTTTTTTGTCGTTTGATCTATTCAGTGCAATTATCATTTAATTATGTTCATTAGTTGATTTGGTCATGAGAAACGATTTAAGGGGAATTGCATAAAGGATATCATGTGATAAACGTCCCTTGTGATAAGTACGTTGCTAATGGGTTTCATAAAAACTGTCGGAGTAAATATCCTTACAAGGGTATCTGCTCGTGTTTAGGCATGACGGTGAGTGTGCTACCTTAACATTGAGAAAAAAAATTGATACGCTAACCTCCTTCGTGTATCGCGTCTCGACCATTGAGACAAAGACGTATGAGTTAGAATATTTGATTGGCATGCGTAGATGACATCATGATGCATAGTGGGGAGGTTGAAAATTAGTTATAATACTTGTCATTCGGCCACGAGAGGTCGTAGGGTTAGTCGAAATAAATTTGTTTGGCCCGTCGAGGAAAATGACTCACATTTAAATTTAGGGATTAGTGCGCCGACGCGTCTAGAGCCCGATGACATGATTAAATTAACATAAGCCCTGACTGTACAGGCGAGGTAGTTAAAAATGCACGGTTTTTAGGGTCGAATCTTGGCCTTCACTATTAGTATAATAGTAGGACCTTGCCCGTTGCACAAGACGGGGGTCCAAAATTCATGCCCTTTTTCTAATACTATTATTTTCCACCCGGAAAATGAGATAGCCTAGTAGGTTATCCTTATGAGTTTACAATTCTCCGTGACACATCGATAAAGGTCCCTCGTTCGTGGATGTGTTTGGGACCGATGTTCTCGATGCCACACCCTATTGGTAGTTAATAAAAAACTCAACCAATGCTTGCTTGACGATTGCATTTGGAACTGGGGGAGAGGTCTCACTTGCATATACTTAGAAATATATTGACCGTGCATAAACAAAATCTATGACCAATATCTCCCAGATCACCAATATTGTTTTTGTTGTTTAAAAACTACACTATATTATTCTCTCAAATTCTTTAATCTTTCCTGACCTACCTACCACTACTCTTACTAAGGCTATACACATACCTATCTAACCTTCTTGGTGAAAGAAGATGGAGGAAGATAATTATTTGCTTGCCCCTTGTCCTAGTAATTTAGGGTGCGGGGTTGAAACCGCTTGTGGGGTCCAACTAACACAAAGACTGAGCGTTTGCCAATAACTGTGACTCCCTTTTCATCTACCCCATCGAGTAACAACATTGTCTAAGGCCAACACTCTCCCAAAGACCACACGCAACCTATTGACAGTCACACTCATACCCGTGTTGGCTGAAGAGCTTACTAATAGTAGTGACCGAGAGGATCCAACTGACCATCTTAGTTGGTTGGCAACAATCGTACTGCAGACGGTCATGGGGATTGAACCCACGCCCCCCTGAATGCCACTTGCATGCCTAACCAATTGATCTAGGCTGGTGGATGGTCACCAGTACTTTTGCCCCTTCCCTTGTGAAGAACCAAAGTGCGACTTTCTTTTGGCTGGCATCATTAACCATTTTGTGTTGCGCCACGTTAATGGCCATCAAAAAGAAAAATGGCTGGGCCAAGTACTCGTACCACCAGTTTGCCTGAAGCTAACTCGTGCTCTTAAACCACCACTACCTACGAGCTTGTTTTTGCCGACCCTGAATTTCACTGCTCACCGAGTTTTGCCGAGCCGAGGTGTAAGGCGAGAGGGCACGACACTTCGGGTTTGAGCTGGTAGTGACCTATGAAGGCCCCAAAAAGGGTCAATTTGGAGGCTATGAAGCCTTCAAGTTGAGAGGTAGGTTGGCGCAAATAGGCTTGGCTGACACCGGCAAGGGCGCTAGAATGATGCACGACTGGACACACATTCCCTTGGGCGCACGGTAAGCTTATACAGACACTACCTGCGCACCACC
This sequence comes from Chara braunii, assembly GCA_003427395.1. Lineage (NCBI taxonomy): Eukaryota > Viridiplantae > Streptophyta > Charophyceae > Charales > Characeae > Chara > Chara braunii. The sequence continues at coordinate 1,633,619 of BFEA01000292.1, forward strand.
CAAAGGTTGTCCATGGTGTTGTATGTCAGGTTTTGATACTACGTGGGTTGCTTATGGCTGTTGCTCGTGGTTGTTCTGTTGATCTCCAGTCGGGCATATCACACACAAGGCCCGTTCGTGATTGTTGCTCAAATGGTGGAGTCTTCATATCACATGTCATAGATCATAGGTTCGAGGCTGGCTGGGGACTTTGGGGGGGGTTCTTGTCCAGCTTGGTCTGTCATCTCTTCAAAAAACGAACACATCGTTCCCTCTACATAGCACTGCACCATATTTGGCCTTCAGGCACATATATCTCGCTATACAGTTACATAGAGCACACATAGACTGCACATATCTCGCCTTCTGGCACATACATCTCGCTATACAGGTACACAAAGCACACAGAGCCTTCTGGCAGATACAAAAACACATGGCCCTATGGGCTCATACAAACATACATAGCCTCTGGGCATACACACATACACACATACACACATACACACATACTGGGCTGGGGGGGTCTATCAGGTATATGACGGGGTCTACTCACGCATGGCTTAGCTCTAGGGTAGGGGTAGGGATATAAGTCGCTCCGGCTCCGCCTAGCCTTGGGTAAGCTAGGGGAAGGATGGTAGGATGTGTCTGCGGGCGCTGGCCTGCCTTGCTTAGGTAATCCTGCTGGGTAGACTCTCTGAATTGGGCCTGTAGAAGATTGCATGAGCCTAGCGTCCGAAGTTCCCGTACGGCAAGGTTCGTCCGCTTCCGCTTCCGTCAGGGCTGGGAGGTTGGCCCAGCCTGAATGCTTGTCACTGTTGTCTGGTCCAAGTTGCCCTCTATACTGGTAGGGTGATGGTCCTGAGTGCTGGTCACACTGAGGTAGGGTAGTAGAGACAGGGGGTGCGCTGGGAGTATTAACGTGGGGATGGGTAGGGTAGGTGGCCTATCCTGTCAGGACAACCATTGGCTGCCGCTACTAGCAATCACCGCGGGTCTGGTCCTTGGCCTCTACAACACCCTGGG
>BFEA01000292.1:1648123-1663087 GCA_003427395.1 Chara braunii
CCCCCCCCCCCCCCCCCCCCTCCCTCCACCCGTCCCAATACCCTAACGGGTGTCGACAACTAGTGCCACTGAACATCATCAAAAAGTGATATACAAAAGCACAATTATACACGAGACCATATAAAATCAAAATATTGCATTCCCAAAAAGTATTAAATTAGAACAAAAATTAACATCGAAAAACCCGAGACTAATGACAAACGACCAAATGAAGCTGGGATTCGTAGGGCCAAGGGCCTGGATTCCTTGCTATTCTATCAGGGAGCAATGAGACACACTATGTATCGCTAGTTGGGCCTTGGACCGCATGCAAGACCGGGCACACAAGCTGCAAGAGGCGGGTCCACTTGAGAGCCAACGTCAACCGCATGCATGCAGATTGTGACGGATGTGGCATCAACACATCTTCTCGCCCCATCTACCTCTGCCATCAGCGGTTCCCCTCCGCAATTTGAGTTATCCCTACACGGATCCGCTGAGATGTTATCCACTACTGCCTCCTCAACGTCACTGGAACAACCCTTCGAAAAATCTCATGCCCCCCAAAAGGAACGACATGGACAATAGGCTACACATGATCCACAACCCGACGACACGGTTGATCTGACCATGCATGACGCATGTGATGAGATCCTCACGGAAGAGGAGCGAAAGGCAAAACACTTTCCTTTCCAGCCGGCCAAATTGGTGCTCAAACCTTCCTCATCATCGGGAAAACCCTCATGGGCCCAAATGGTGTGGGAAACCATGCAAGATAAAACTTTGTCCATTCCCCGCCCGACCGTAGACAACACTGACGAGTCAGGGTTCTTGCCGGAGGAAATGGAAGTTCCACTCTGAAACCTGTCATAAGCAAGGGCTTACTTCCTCACCTTGTTCCTTCACCCCTTGGAAGTTGGAATAGAGGGTGGTTGATCAAGGTGGCAGAAAAACGGTGATGAAGTTATACCCAGTAGATAAGCCGATTAAGCGGGATGAAATATACACGAAACACGCTAGTAACTGCGTATTTTATGAAGAAGAAGCCAACAGATCCACCAACGAAAAAATTAAATGGATATGCAAACGTTTAGAAGGAATGAAAGACAACCCAAAAACCATCCAAAAAAATCATTTCTGATCCAACCCATATGACAAACAGTGTTCACTGTCCCGAGCCTCTTCGATCGGGATAAACACAGGATGGATGGATGAAAAAGACTGTTGGGACCCTTCGGAGGTGCGGATATTTCCATGGCTTCCAAGAAGGATTGGTTCGGAGGAGAGGAGAGAGCAGCTGATGCGTGACTTCTACTGGGTAGAGCTCAAACATATCCCAATAGAAAATACAAGCAACGTTTATACACGATTTCGGACAGAACTACAAAATTGTAGATTTTATCGATCCCCTCCCGACACATGTGGCAAAGAGAGATGACTACTTGATGCTGGCCTTATATTTGGACAAAGACCAATCGTTTTCACTAGATGACATCATTCCTTTCAAAATGGGGGGAAAAATTCACCAAATACACACGACCCATAAATTTCGGCCATGGTGTTTTAAATGTCGGGTGTATGACCATCTCACTACTGAAATAGCCTGCCCTCACCACCCAGCTAAACACCCATACGCAAAAGGACGCCTGCAAAGGGATCCGCACCGTAGTAATTCGTGACATACAACTGACCCCAGACATGAGGGGTGGGTCTATATCGACGATCTGGGCCAGAACGGCAGTCCCAGGGGATGAACTTGGAAAGGATGGGGTGACCCACATAGGTCGATCAAACCACCGGCAGTGGAAACCCCCCTTGCCCTCCAACCCCTCTTAGATGGGCAAGGGACCTCAACCTGTGAAACCCAAGGGCCCCCTCCCTCTCGGGGGGCAGGCGGAACCATCCCAAGCCAGGAAGACACACCAAAAAAACACAAAAGACTTGAAAGGGATCCAGAAGCTGGGACCTGAAGCACACAACTACTTGCCAAGGGAGGAGGTGTCTTGGGAGTTGGGTCAGGGCAGTGTAAAAAAGGGACCAGCCCCGCGAACAAGCAACCGAGAGCTTTCCCTGGGTGATGCAGGTGTTGAGGGACTGGGGAAAGTAAATGCAACAGCGTTGGGATGAGACGAAGAATAGGAGAAACAAAAGAAGTGGGATGGACAAAAGGAACAAAAGGAAAAGGATGGGCCCATGCCCATGGAAATTGACCCCCTCAAAGAAACTTTTGGCACAGACCCAATGGATGCAGACCCAGTTCCGGATGCCCCTCCCCAACCGGATGTAGCAAAAGCGGACACAACTACAGCTAGGGAAACCGCAAATTTGAAAGATGTGGGAGGGTGGCTTCTTGACAGTTTGCGCAAAAGGTTCAATGGGCTTCCAAAAAGCTTTTGGGATGACACATACCGACAGATGGTCCCGATGCTGGAAAACAGTGATAGCCTCTGGAAAGTTCTGTTAGGGGGTCTCCCAGATAAGGAAGACCGACACTTGACTTGCCACCACATACTCGCGGTGGTGAATCTGGTGATCACTCGATTCATCCCACACGAATACAAGCCCCCAATTGATAACCTGCCGGATAACAAGCAGGAGTCACTGTCCACAGTCGAGAAGTCTGGCGGATCAACAGACCTGCAAGAACACTGGGAACATGTGAAAACAGACAGTCACTATTGATCCTGTATATGAGTGTCAGGTAGAAAACTCCCACGGGAGCATAGTCACTTTGATCTCAAGTGGCGGAGAGAAAGAGAAAGTACCAACCCCCAGAGAATCATCATAGGAAATGATGGAAAAGGAAAACCCCCCGGAAAAAGGTGAAGGGGAGGAACAAGGGCAAACAGAAGGGACGAACAGGGGGGGAAAAGGAAAAGGGGAGGAGGAAGGGCAAATAGGCAAGGCTGAGCAAAAGGAAACAGGGAAAGAGGTTCCGAGGAATGAAACAGAAGGAGAAACAGGCGTTACTGCTCGAAAGCAGGAATCACAGACAGCACAACAAAAGAACCAAAACTTAGATTAGAATCAACCAGAGGATGCCCCTCACCGACCGTAACACCTGTGCTTAGCCCTGCTTGGCCCGCCCAACAGATGAGAAACACATGATTGGCCTTCCAAAGTATCGCCCCCTCACCCCCTCTGACCCCCTGGATCAAGGGCTCACGAGCAAGCGACAAAAACTCCGTCAGATACTAATAAATGAATATGGAAATTACCCCCCGTCCCGAAGAGGGATTTTGGTTCTCCCCGCCAGACACAGAGAAGGTGCCTGGGAAGCAGGCGTATTTGAACCTCCGGGGGCGACACACGGAGAAGTCACGGTATTGGGAGTTAACTCTTGCTTCATACACCCCTACACAGGCCCAACCAAAACCTTGTTGAAGGAAGACGTTGTTGAACTCGTCCACGAGTACCTCCCCCAGGGGGGGACATCCGTCTTGATACTAGACAACGAAACCTACAGAGTGGCAGAGGAAGACACCTACGTAAGATATGACCATACGAAGCAGGTAAAGCTAAGGTGGCTTAGCCATACCATGTTGAGTGACCTGCAACAGCTCAAAGTGAAAGCTAGTAAGTTCTGGTCAGAGACAAATGTATCAACCATCCCGACCAGGCTACTAAGACAAGGAATCCAGGAGAACGGTGGCTCGCTGGACTCATGCCAGTGGCAGCATACATAAGCCCGACCATCCATAACCTGACACCAAGACACCACACAACACACCAAGAAGCACAACTAAGACAAATAATGAAAATAGTAAATGTGGTGGAGTCCTTATACCATTATAAGGATAAGGAATTAAGACTGCAAAAAAGGGCATCTGACCTTGACTTGCGGTCTATAAATGTTAATGGCCTGACAACATCCAAATACCCCAAAAGACAGGCTATTTACGAACAACTAAGGAAGGTGGAAGGGAAAGAATGACCTGACATAATCTGTGTACAAGAAACTCATCTGATGGAAAATGCGAAACACAATCGGTCACAAGGAAATCTGGCCTTATCTAGCCTATCGTGCCATGCATCCAAACCAGGAAAGCTCGGGTGTGGCCATATGGATCCCCCCTGGTTCAAGGGTAGAACCCCTTAATTGGGAAACATACCAAAGCGAAGGAAGGTGGGTGTATCTACTAGCCATGCTCGAACAAGGTGGTGTGCATTCTCTGTATCTACACCCCCAATGAGGTTAAAGATCGACAAAGCTTCTTCGAGTCCTTAAAGGCTAAACTGTTAGTCGGAATCCCGATAATTATAGCAGGGAACTTCAACGCAGCGCCAAACAGGCAAAGGGGCCGGTGGAACGTCCCGTCCCCATGCCCTCCGTATATCATTGAAACCTACGAACATACCATCGCAGACCTCTGTCAAACACGTAATGTATATGACTCCTCCCGGAGAACATTCTCGACCCACCGTACATTCATATGCTTCCGTAAGAGTCAGACCAATATGACCTCGAAATCCCGCATTGACCTCATTCTCCTATCAGAGGAACTGCAAGGATCTTTGCAAATAGTGAAGATATTCCACCGCAGCCCTTTCCCCCGGCCTGGACCGTTGTCATTCTCTCTTTTAGAAGGAAACCAAACCAGGACAAAGGATTCTACAAACTGAACACATTCCTGTTGAACCTGGAAAGGTTCAAAGAGTACCTTAAGGATGTCTAGACTTTCTAGCTAGACGAGAGAGACCTGTTGCAGGATGACATACTCTAGTTCAACAACGACTTAGCATGCCAAAGCCGCACGTGCAATGAATATTCTAAACTTCTGCTGCCCAACACCACGCAACAGAAATTCGCATACACAAACGACTTCAACTCCTGGAGCAACAGGAAACTTTCACAAAAAATGAGGAGTCGCTGCAAACTCTTGCCAAAGAAACCCGCGATCTGGAGGATAAACTGCTTAAACATATGGAACATCGTTGGCAGGGTGCGCGCATCCGAGACAAACTTAGAGGACACCAGATGGAAGGAACAATGAACGCTAAATTCTTTGCAATGACCAGAGCCAGAACTGGGAGATCAATCATAGAAGCTTTGGCCAACCCCAAACAACCTAATGGAGCACTGACTACGTCCACGACAGAATGCACATTCATAGCATATAATTCTACAAAGAACATTTCACCTCTGAATGTGTTCACATTCCCGACCACCAAAAGACAAAAGAAATAAAAGAGTTTCTCCCACTACATCATACCCTTACAGAGCAGCAAAGGGACCTGCTGGAGCAACCCCTCACCGAAGAGGAGATCCTCACAACCCTCATGATGATGGAAGAGGAGGAGACCTCGGGCGTAGACGACCTCCCAAAGGAATTTTGGGAAGCACTCTGGGACTTATTGGTACATGATTTAATGAATTTCTATCACGCAGTATGGGCATCCGGGAGGATGGGCGAATTTGTGGGACAAGGCGTGTTGACCCTACTCTATAAAAAGGAAGGCGTGAATAATATACGAAATTATCGACCCATTTCTCTCCTCACCGTAGTCTATAAGATTACAGCCAAGACCCTGACCAATGGATTGATAAAGGTAATAGCGAACATAGTAATACATCCGACACAGACAAGGTTCATAGATGGAAGGAACATACAAGATAACATTCTCCTCATTAATGAACTCATAAAGCTTTCCCGCCAGTCCAAGCATAATGCAACCTTCATTTTCATAGACTTTGAGAAAACCTATGATCATGTAGACTGACTATTCTTAGATAAATGCCTGGAAAAACTTAATTTTGGATCTAGTTTCCGTCGGTGGATAAAGATCCTGCACAACAATGCCACAACACGCGTAATAGTCAATGGCAACAACACAAAATTCGTGAAAACCTAACAAAACCATAAAACCTAACATTTTTTATAGAATGAAAAAGTAAAAGTCAAACTTTTATTTTTGACACATTAAAGAGAGTGTTTTTAATTGTTTCCCGAGAAAGGAGGCAAGAAAAATGGGCAAAAAGTCTGGTGATTCTCAAAATGTGCAAGAAAACCCTTTCCAATAAAAAAACATGTTATAGGACTATAAGTCGTTTTCAGTAGATTGACAAGAAGCATAGCTCAAACAATCAATCTCTAAGGACCGCAAGGCGAACTTAAAAAACGTTAAAAAAAACAGTTTCAGTGAATACTCATTTATAGAATTATAAGTCGTTTTCAACAGTTTGGTAAAAACCAAGTTATGTGAAAATTAATTTATAGAACTATAAATTAATATAATCCATTTTAAAGTTTATTGTAAAATCCTTGTCAAAAAATATATGTTATGTAAAAGAAGAATTTAAACAACTTTTGCCTCGACCGACATCTTCAAATTCTTAGCCAACCATGATTTAAAATTAAAAAATTAAAAAATATTTAAAAAATATATATATATATATATATCGTCAAATAGAACTGTCCGGTAAACCGTAGGCATATATATATATATATATATTCGTCCATGTATGCGAGAACATATCCAAAAAAATGTATTTGGAATAGGAGAATATATATGCCTGTTTGGGAAAACCCCAAATAAGTTCATCGTGCTACATACCTTATAAAATTATAATTTGATTTTTTTAAATAAACAAAAAATTGGGATATTTCGATTTTTGAACAAATGGTGCTTTGCAAGGTGGTGATTTTTTGTAAAAAGACTTGCTACTCTCCTCACCACTTCTAGTGGTTTTTAAAAAGTACTTTTTTATTCATTTTACGTGGTTAATTTACTTCACATAGAATGTTGTTTCTGTAGGAGACCTGAAAAATGTATTATCTGAATCTTTAAAAAAATTCGTGCAAACCTAACAATTTTTTGTTGTTAGGTTTTCATGAATTCTATGTTCAATCTAACCCCACCTATTCCCTTGCAACGCTCGGTAAGGCAAGGGGACCCGATCGCCCCCTTCATTTTTCTCATCATCATGTCAGTGAAAGCGCTAGTCGCCAACCGGATAACACATAAGGACATCAAAAAAATTCAATTGGCGTCAATTCTGAAAGAGGCAATCCCGGTCTGCTCAATGTTCGCATATGATCGGTCTCTCATGGTGGAGACAACCGAAGAAAACTTAAAAGAAATCCAAGCCATGATGAACAACTTTTGCACACTATCGGACATGAAAATCAACTGGGGTAACAAGATCGTGACCCCGGGATGGTGGATCCACCATCAAAGGGTTAGACCTCCAACACTCCCACGGGTCAATGGCTTCCTATTGAGGCCCCCATTCGTATTCCGGGTGTCTCCCTCATGGGAGACCCTCATGGGAGAGGGTGAACCTACCACCAATAATGAATCGATATCCCAACCGACTTTGAAGAAACTGTCTGCATGGAAAGATAAACACACATCCCTTCTTGGTCGGACGCTCGTGATAAACAGTGTGGTCCTTGCGTCTCTCTGGTACAGATCCACGATCTGGGCACTGGACAAGGCAACTCTCCGGCCGCTCCAAAGACAAGCCACTGCATATCTATGGAAAGGCAACCACGAGCACACTAATGTGATTAGCAGAGTGGCATGGCAGTCAATAATCCAGCCTAAGTCCCTGGGAGGGTTGGGGATCATTAACCCCGCTACACAGACCAAAGGTCTCGCAGTACAATAAATAAAAAGACTAATCTTCAACCCACAAACCCCATGGGCATCCCTCAGCCTGACTCTAGAGCAAATAGCGAGATTAACCTTTGCCACCGCAGCTGACATCGAACCAATGACGTGGCTGGAAAATAGGTCATGGACTATCCCGCGAGGGAGCAACTACTCCTTGGCCCAACCGCAGACATCGGATCGCCAAGCAACGAGAGAAGACATCAGGAAGGATGCATTCAGGCCCAATCTACTGAGAACCTAACGCAAACTGCCTCTCCTGGACAATAGCCCTCTAGAGAGATGGGAGGAAGTCTGCCAACAGCCCCTTTTTAACAACAAATGGATAAAGGGCCCCTTGAGCCAATCCCCATATTGCATAGAGGATTTATCAGAATAAGGGACATCTGGGATCGAACGTCGAAAGGCTGGTTCTCCCCAGAAGTTATGCGTACAAAGCTACTGTCACCATTCGACAGAAGCACTTGAAGAAATTATCGAAATGATCCTCTTGGATTGGGTCCGGATCCTACTCAAAGGTCCCAACTTATAGGAAAGCGACTGGGTGGCAATTCGAGGGAGGCCCCAATGGGTTGGCAACATAGTGGACAGAAACCCGAGGGGGGAATCCCTACTCAGTCTATCAAACTGGGTCAGGACAACAAACTACACAAACTATAACCAGAATTAACTGAAGGGTTCCAAGACAACCAGCTATTCCGGATTAGAGTTGTACAACACAAAACTGAATGGCTGCCTTTTAAACCAGGTACACTAATCACCAACCTTCTCTTCGATCCTATCTACTGGACCTGGTCTAACCCAATAGGAAAGGGTAGAAGTGCACCCTATCCTTACATACTCTATCTGTTAAATCTACCTATAGAATTCTAAGACAAAGGATCATCCTCAAAGACCAGGTGGAAGGAAGATGGAGGAGATAACGAAACGTCAGTCTGCCTATAGAATGCTAAGACAAAGGATCAACCTCAAAGACCAGGTGGACGATAGATGGAGGATACAACTAAACTTCAGCAAAGAGGCATTGTACCCAATCAGGTGGTTCCAAGGGATACGGGCTAAACCAGCCAAAGTGGCCTCCCTACAATGGCAGATAGACCACCGATGCCTACCGACTAACGACTGGATTATAGCCAAATCGTCCCTCGAGCAAAGGGGCTTAGCACTTCCTTGGTGCAAATTTTGTTCCACCGGTTTTCCTGCCAGGAAATTCCCCGAGATAATCGAGCACATCTTTATGCAATGCCCTGGTGTGGTCTGGCTATGGAGGTAGTGGGATAGGATTTGGAGTCAACTTGGCACTTCCTGTCCATCATCATGGCCGTGGGATTGGAGAGCTATCCTTTGTGAAGCATGACACCCAGCCCAGTTAGACTCCTTCTCACAAAACCTATTCAGGGTAGGACAAAGGGCAGTGTTGTGGGCCCTATGGTGGAGATGATGCACCAATGATTTGGAAAACGTCAAACTGGATGGACTCGATTTTACAGCCACTACCAAGCTACAGCCTATAGGTACAAGTGGACACTACCTTACAGTGGGAACTAGTGAAACTCCGGATCTCAACCCTCTGGATCTCAACCCTTCACTCCACATAAAAAATCCAACAAATTATCCAACAATTCAGTGACAACTGGCTTGGGGGAGCAAACGGGGGGAAACTGGGGGAAGTGAAATGGAGGGAGACACCGGGAGAAGATTCGACGAAGAATCCCAGGAAATACCAGCTCTGCTTTCATGATTGGACGACCCTTGACCCCTCAATCGTACTTCGACCGCCTTCAAACTTCCCGGACCCTTTCCCACCACCCTCAATGAGCTTGGTAGAGTGGAATTTCTTTGGGTAATGGGAAACACATGGGGATTTTTTGGAGGAACAAAGGACTTAAGGGTAAGGGACATGCACGGAGTGGTGTGAGCAGTTCAACAGCATCAATAAGGGTATCTCAATGGTAGGGGGAGGGAGGGACTAGTGTGTGGCAGCAGGTAGCCGGCACCTGGTTCAGGGTGAAGAGGTTCCTCTCCCTCCACATATATTGCTAAGTCAATCCCCTAAGTCCCAGGGTAATCAATGCTGGCAGGAATACCCTATATCCGTGTATTTCTGTTATGTTCTGACTTTTGTTCATGTATGGGACGCCGGACCCGTTTCCAGCAGGTGTTGCTCCTCACCAATAGATGGAGTCTTCCCCCAGGTGCTAGCGGTGTCTGCTCTTATCAGCACCACTAACACTGGTGGGGGTGTGGTTTAAAAAAAAAAAAAAAAAAAAAAAGTTTCACTGCCTTTGAATAGGGCCTATGCTTTTGAAGCATTTTGTTCTGTAATTTTTTGGAAGATATGAAAGTTGCATAATACTGTGATGTAGGAAGGGTAAATGTTTTGCTTATAAGGATTTTGTTGGAGCTGTTTTAGCAGAGCTCCGCCATGTTATTCTCCTAGAATCAGATTGGCAAAGACGAGTGAATGCTGCAACATCATTCTCTTCAGGAATCCGCTGGTCTTGCAGACATTGGACAGCATGCCAAAAGTTGGTCACTATTGATGCATTGGCATCCGAAATACATTTCGGCCTACTTTTCCCATTTCCCTATACTGGAGGATAATTTCCCGTGTTAGCCCTCAAACATTCTCACGCTTTATATAACAAAGATAAAGCTTGGAAATCACTTAGAAGAAATGTTGATCTTGACCTCACATCCTTGAATATTAATGGTCTTGCTTCAACTAAGTTTCAAAAGAAACAAACTATTTACGATAAATTGAAAGGAGTTGGGGGAAAAAAAATGGTCGGATGTGATTTGTATACAGGAAACCCATTTGATGGACTCTGATCTACATAATACTCTGCATTCTGAGCTCACGCCCCTTGCTCAGGTAGTGTCGGGGTTGCTATCTGGATTCCCCCAGGATCTAAGGTAGAACTTGTTTACTGGGAGATGGATAAGGTGGATGGTAGGTGGGTACTCATCTTGGCAATGTTGGATCTTGAGATAATAAGTATTCTCTGTGTATATGAGCCTAATGATGTTGGTGAACGCCAACGTTTTTTTGAAGCTCTCTCCCCCATTCTGCCAATTGGAATTTCAATGATTATAGCTGGTGATTTCAACGTGGCACCAGATAGGTACCTAGACCGTTGAAATATTCCTACTCCTTGTCCGACTTATGTGGAATCTGATGAAATATTGATGAATAATCTGTCTCAATCTTTAAATCTTTTTTATTCCTTCAGAAAAATGAATCCCTCCCAGCACAAGTACACATGCTTTAGGACAAACCAAGCAAGAATGACTACCAAGTCCTGTATAGACCTGATCTTACTGTCCGAGGAATTAGGAGCTCTGTAGATAGCTGAAATATTTCCCCGTAGCCCTCTCCTAGGTCCAAACCACGCGATGTGTGTGGCGATTCTTTCCTTTGGGAAGAAACAAGATCAAGGTAGAGGTTTCTATAAACTTAACACAAGTCATCTTGAAATAGAGATGTTCAGATCTTACCTCAAAGATGTGTGGTCCTTCTGGAGAGAACAGAAGACCAAAATACAAGATGACATAAAGTGGTTCAACAATGGCCTAGTCTTTTTAGGACGTAAATGCAATGAATACTGTAAATTATCAGAAACTAAACGTCATTCTTCTGAAACAAGATTATATCAGCATCTTCAAGAATTACAACTCTTAGAAGTTGATGACAGTGAGATGGAAAAGAATCATGAAGCAATAACTTAAGAATTACAAGCATTAGAATCTCAATTACTTTCTCGTATGGAATATCGATGACAAGGTATGAGGGTTCGAGACAAAATTAGGAAACATCAGACAGAAGAATCTATGGATGTTAAATTCTTTGCTATGGCAAGAGCCCGTATTGGGAGGACATTCATAGAGACATTGACTCATCCTTGTCATCTACATGATCCACTTATTACTTCGACGGTTGAATGTACTAAAATTGCAAGAGATTTTTTTAAAGATTTCTTTTTAATATGAGATTGGTGACATTCCACTGAATCAACGTAATGTGGAGATAGACGATTTTCTAACAGCTTTGACCAAAACCCTCTCCATGGATCAGAGGGATCAACTTGATTTGCCTTTAACAAAAGATAAAATATGGACTACACTGATGCTCATGGAGGAGGAAAAAATTCCCAGCATTGATGGATTACCAAAGGAATTTTGAGAGTCAATTTGGGACTTTATCTCTCAAGACCTCACGAACTTCTATCACGTAGTATGGAAGTCAGGCCAGATGGGGGAGATTGTGGGGCAAGGTGTCTTGGTTCTATTATATAAGAAAGGAGACAAATGTAATATTAGAAATCATCACCCCATTACATTGCTTATAGTAGTGTATAAGCTTATCTCTAAGGTCCTTACTAATCGCCTGAATAAGTATATTGCAAACATCATTCATCCCTCATAAACTGGGTTCATCCAAGGAAGGAATATTCAAGACAATATTCTGCTCATTAATGAACTCATCAAGCTCTCCCGTCAGTCCAAGCATAATGCAACGCTTAGTTTCATTGATTTAAGAAGGTCTATGATCATGTTGATTGTTTTTTTTTAGATAAATGCTTAGAAAAAATCAATTTTAACCCACATTTCAGAAGATGGATGATAATTCTGCATAGAAACGCCATAACAAGGGTTATGGTTAATGGCAATGTCGCACCTCCCATTGTACTTCAGAGATCAGTAAGACAGGGGGACCCAATTGCTCCCCTTCTCTTTGTGATCATTGTGGAAGCTCTTGCAGCTAACTTAAGACATCACAAAGACATTACACGTATTCAGATCTCCTCTATCCTAGAGGAAGCTATCCCAGTCTGCTCTCTCTTTGCAGATGATCTCTCTCTGATGGTTGATGCATCACAAGAGAATATGGAAACAATTAAGAGAATTATGGACATCTTTTGCAAACTTTCTGATATGAAAGTGAACTGGGGTAATAAAACATTGGGATGGTTGATTCATTACCAAGGAGTGAGACCCCCCGAATAACCCTGCATTAAATGGATTCAATTAGATATTCCCATTAGAGTTTTGGGAGTGTCTCTATCAATTGCAGGTAAGGCAACAACCAACAATACATGGATTTTGCAATAAGCTCAGTCGAAATAAGGGTTGTGGAAAAATAAACATACATCCATATTTGGACAATCCCTGGTAATTAATAATGTGGTCTTAGCTTCCATTTGATATAAATCGGCGATATGGGCCTTAGATAAAGTTACCCTCAAGATATTTCAACGTTAACTAGCAACTTTCTTGTGGCGTGGGAACCATGAGTGAGAAAATGTTACTAGCAGATCGCTTGGTTATCAATAATCCAACCTAAATGTAAGGGTGACCTTGGGATCATTGACCCTCAAATCCAAGCTATAGCTATTTCTTTACAATGGATTAAACGTCTCTTACTTAACCCCATCACTCCTTGAAATCTAATCGCCAGTGAGCAGATTAGGAGGTTAGCACCTCCTACACCAGCCGTGATAGACCCACTTATGTAGATCGAGAATCGCTCCTGGTCTCTTCCAAGGGGTTCTCCAGTGGATCTTCACAATCAGGATCTCTCAGATAGACAAGCAACCAGGAGTGACATCGGCAGGGATCCCTTTTGGATCACAATGATGAAAAACTGGAGGAAACTGCCCCTACCGGATAAAGTACCACCGGAGAGATGGGAGGAGGTATGCCAACAACCCTCATTTAACAATACGTTTATCAGAGATTCTCATGGATGTGTTCTTCACTGCATGAATGCCCCTTAGAAAGGATGGATCAAGAGAGGAATTATACGGATTAAGGATTTATGGAACCGCGCAATTAGAGATTGGTTCTCTGTCTCTGACCTCCAAGACCGCCTGCGCTATTGTCATCATCAAAGGTCTGCTCTAGATCAAATAATTGACATAATCCCCTTGGATTGGGTTAGGATTTTGAGAAAAGGGCTGGGTGGCAATCCATAATCATAAAGGGGTTGTGGGAATATAATTAAGACTCTTAACTCATATGATATCCTCATATGTATCTCAGATATACAAGAGGATGGATTCCTTATTTCCAAGGTACAAGATGACACTAGGTGGTGTAAGGCTGACCAACTTTTTCGTATTGGAGTGGTAAAAGTTATTGAGAAATGACTTTCCTTCAAACCAGACACACCAATCTCTCATCTTCCATTTGATCCGCAGAATTGAACCTGGCCATGCCCAGGTAAGCAGGGGAGTTCATACTCTAGATCCTTACACACTCTATCTGTTAAATTCACCTACAGAATGCTCCGCCCCAGGATTAATTTAAAAGATCGCAGTGAAAATCGTTGGATGAAATCTTAACATAGACAAAGATGAATTGAGAAGGATCCAATGGTTTCAAACTTGTAAATCTAAGCCAGCAAAGGTAGCCTCCTTACAATGACAAATTGTTCACCGAAGTCTTCCAACAAATGACTGGATCGGTCAACCCTGGTGCAAGTTTTGTAGATCTACATTCCCATCCAAGCTCATACCTGAGACAATTGAGCACATTTTTCTTCAATGCCCAAGGTCGGTCTGGCTTTGGCAGTGGTGGGATAGGATTTGGAATCAATTGGGCACCACCCTCCCCTGGCCCTGGGAAGGGAAACCCTCCTCTTGGAAGGTTGGCCCTCGGATCAAGTCGATGAGTTCACAATTAACCTATTCACAATCGGTAGAAGAGCAATTACTTGGGCAATCTGGTTAAGAAGATGTACCTATGAAATGGAAGGCGCTCGCCTGGATGACCCATAATTCACTGAAAGTATTAAACTACATGTTCAAACAGATCTGACTATTAAATGGGAAAATGTAAAAGAAAAAATCCACTATCTATCATTACAAAATAAGATCTGGTATCACATTAAACAATTCAATAGAAGCTGGCTTGGGGGGGACCAGGGAGGGAGGTTGGGGCAGGTGGTGTGGGAAGGAGCACATGAGGATTCACAAGGGTGTTTCCAAAGGAATTATCGATTGGTCTTCAATGATTGGAGTGCTGTTGATTCTGGGGCTCGTTCGACACTCCTCGGGCGCCTAAAGTCCCCGAGGAATTGTTCGTTCCACCTATCCTCGGGGATGCAGTCGGAAAAAAAAAAGTGAAAACACTCTGAAGGAAATTCCTTGGTGCTCCGAGGATTCCCCAGCCATTTCTTCCTTTTGCCCAAGGGACCTCACGAGGTCCCTTGGGCAAAACGAATCCGCGTTTCACGGAAAGGAGCGGGCACATGGGTAGAAAGACGTTACAACTGAGAATCTGGATTGTGGCGGCACCCTATTGGCTGAAGGCCTCAAACACATTTGATTTTTTTTTCTTTTCTTTTTTCTTGTCTGACATCGTTCGAAG
>BFEA01000292.1:1663762-1693342 GCA_003427395.1 Chara braunii
AAAAAAAAAAAAAAAAAAAAAAAAAAAAAATTAGCGGTGAGTTGTAGGTGGTTTAGGCCAGTTGTTGGTGAGCAAAATGTCAGTTTGGTGGCGTTGGACGTCTCTTCTGTTAATAAAGTCTGCATATTTGCTGCAGGGGTGTGGCTTGACCAGGGGAGGAGGTCTGAGGCCAGGTGACCTCTGTAACTCTTGAGCTTTGTTCTCACTCTGTACAGCCTTGGGTACTGAGCCCGTAATACAAGTCAACTTTCTTCAGAAAAAAAAGGAAGTCCTAGTGTCTGTATGGCCTTCGGTTAGACACTCCTTGGGAAGGTGATTCCAAGGATTTCGTCGTCGTTCCACCAGGTCCTGTCCTCGGAGATAAAATCAGAGAAGAAAATGTGAAAACACTCCGAGGACGAATCCTAGAGAATCAAGGATTCTCCAATCATTTTGTCCTTGGCTCCAAGGTCGCTTGCGAGGTCCCTTGGAGCCAGAGGATCCGCGTTTCACAGAGAGGAGAGGGCATGCAAACGTGTGGTACATTCCAACCGAGAATCCGGATCGTGGCGGCTCCCTATTGGCTGAAAGCCTGAAGCAGAACTGTTTTTCTTTTTTTCCTTTTTTATTTTTCCTGACCTCGCTCTTAGGATGAGTGGAACGAAGATGATGAAAGCCCCTCGTCCTCGGAGCCCGAGGACGCACTGAGGAGTGTCTGATGCGGCCCTTAGCTTGTCCATTCTTGCACAGAGCAGAAGGCTCGAGACCGACGGACAAACCAAAAACAAAATTTTAAGCAAAACGAACGAAAGAAATAAAACATGTAAAACTAGAGGATGGAAAAAACACGAAAAACAACTGGCAGCCTTGTGGCTGCACCTGAGTGCAACCCACCATTTTCAGGCCTGCGGGACCACTGACCGCTGACCAGGTGCATCGTTTCACTTTCTAGTTGAAAAAATATGCCCGGCATTTCACAGATCCGGTCAGTAATGTGGCGAGACCTTTGGTCTTGGACCGTTGGATCTGGTCATGGCTGTCCCCTTCGTGCACAACTCTGCTATGAGGACACACAGGTTTTATGTTGTTTAACCATCGGCAGCCTTACTGTGAGGTGCCCTTCTCCCTCTCCTCCCCCTCCCGCCTGGCGGACGAATGGTACAGGAACAACACACAACACGCGGCCATGTCCCATTTACCCTGATCTTCATGTATTGCTGTCGATTTCTGGAATCGACGGTCAGAAAGAAGCAATCCCGGTACTAAGTGGGACTTAGCCCACACCCTTGCTATGCGCTCTGTTCAGGCAGATCCATGCCTCTGGGGTCGGGACTGGTCTATGGGAATCAGTCTTGACAGTGGATATCCCTGGGTAGTGGGCGTGTACAGCGGGGTTGGTTTAATTGCTGTGACAGACCACTGCAGTTTCTCAGACCTACTGGTGTTCTTGTCAAGGGTTTGAACCAGACAGCACAGATTATGGGTCTGGTGGCACAGCTCTCGAATTTCCAAGAGACCAGCCTCGCTCCCCTGAGGGGCTCACCGGTCATATTCCAGTAGATATCCCTGCGTGAGTGGGTGCGTAGATATCCCTGCGTGGGTGGGTGCGTAGCTGTGACCGACCACTATAGTTTCTCAGACCTACTTCCGTTCTTGTTCAGGGTGTGAACCAGACAGGACAGATTTAGGGTCTCCCAGCAGTACTCTTGAATTTCCAGGAGACTCAGTCCGGCTTCGCTGGATAAAGGGGCTCACCACTCCAGACGAATTCTCCTCATCGTTGGAAGTTTCTCTCTCTCGCTCTCTCAAAATTTAAATTTCCATTTCAACAGAGAAAAGGCCTTGCCACACCAATGTCGAAACTGGAGTTTCCGACATTTTTTCTTGGCCACACAGACTGTCGAAGAAAAAATGTCAAAAACACTTCGACATTTGTCAGAGAAGTGGTTTCGACATCAACTCCATTTTTTCTTGGCCACACAGACTGTCAAAGAAAAATGTCAAAAACACTCGACATTTGTCAGAGAAGTGGTTTCAACGTGGGTGTGGAACGGCCCGCCTGCAGCGTGTGTCGATTTTCAACATCTCCAAAGGGAGGTTGTGAAGGAATTTGACACCTGCCAGGGTCGGGGTACTGTCGCTGCCTCAACATCCCGTGTCGTCTTCTTCTTTTTCTTTCTCTCCCCCCCCCCTCCTCCCTTTTTTATTAATAAAACTTTGCTTGTCATGGGCCTTTGTGTAGAAACCGTGAATGTCGAAAATGGTCTGACAGCTGGCAAATATTTCACGGTTTTGATGCTGGTGTGGCGAGGCCCAAAGGGTTTCCACACCTCCTATCGAGAGGGTGCATCCCTGGCCTGGAACTTCAACATTCACTTTCTAGTTGAAAAAACACACCCATTGTTTGAGTCAACCGTGTCTCGCCTCGCCCCGCTATCGAGTTCTCCTTCAAATTTGGTGAGTGGGCCTGAGCTTGGGATGGATGAATGTTTTTCTGGTAGTCGGGTGGGTTTGTGTTTTTTTGTATTTGTTTCCGTGAGTTGATCACTTCAACAGTGCTGTGTGGCGAAGAAGGGGGGGCAAGTGTTGAAAGGGCGGTTGTTTAAGAAAGGGCGGCTGTTGACTTCCTTCTGACAGCTGTCAAAAATTTGAGGCCTTTGACAGTGGGGATGGCGAGCCCCTAACACCCTTTTTATTTTTATTTTTTGGGACAGTTACTCCAATCTATTTGTGGGGAGCAGCACATGCTGGGAACTGGGCTGGGTAACTCTTGAAAAGGACTGATGGAAAACCCTTTTGATAGTTTTTTTTTTTTTTTTTTTCCCGGTTTTACTCTTGAAGGCCACTCTCGCCCCTTCGCTTTTAAGTTGCCCCGAGAGTTGCCTGCCTGCAACTCTTGAATTTTCAAAAGCGGTAGGGGCCTCGCAGTCCAACTGCGAACCTGGAATCACATCTGAGCCTTTTAGGGGCTCGTTAGACACTCCTCGGGCGTGTAAATCCCCCGAGGATATCCTTGGGGATGAAAACGATAAAAAAAAGTGAAAACATTTCCTTGGGGAATCCTTGGGGCGTCCTCGGGCTACAGCCATTTGGTGGCAATCCCCAAGGGACCTCCCGAGGTCCCTTGGAGGTCAAGGATCCGCGATAATCGGAGCGTCGAGGGCACCCATCGTCGGCAAGAAATTTTCGTCGGCTGGTCCATTGGAGTTCCTACCGGGCAGTGCACGGACATCTTGGGTCTTCAACGTTCGGCTTCTAGGAACCTTACGCCAACGGTAACCGTTGGTGGCCGGCCGGCCTCCACGGACGTTGTCGACCAGTGTTCTCCCTCGCAGTGCGTGCCGCCAAACGGAAAGGAGCCGAACGGTCGACAAATTTGAATACTTCAGCCGACCCCCCTTGCTCCGATTGCCCACTGTATTCCGCGACGAAAAACGTTACAAGGCATTTGTCCCATGCTGGAGTTTGCCGTTTGCAGCCCTCTTCGTCGCCGTTAGCTGGAGGTATACCGTCATCGTCTAGCTACTGCCCTTCCCCACTTGCCTTTCATGGTCGACATCTTTCGGAGGCTGCCGCTGCTGCTCCTGGTCATCCTTTTGCTTGTCCTTGTCGTCTTCTTCCACGTCTACATCCTCGGCAAGGTGCCTGGACGTACACCTAAGAGGCGGTCTGCAAAGAAGGACGTCAACTTGGACGGGCGGCAGGCAAAGAGCGTGTCTTCCATGGACCACTCCAGAAGCCACCGCGCAGGCCACAGCCCGGCTCGCAGTGCAAGGGTGTACGACCGTTAGAGTGTGTGTCATATGCTGTCCTCTACCGGCTGCTCCCTTCATCGTCGCCGTTCGGTGGACCTTCATCGTCGTCATAGAATTACGGCCCTGTCGTACATGTTGTTGATGGCCGACCTCTATTGAAGGTTGCCACAACTGCTCCTAATCACAATTTTGTTTGTCGTGGTCCTCCCGTTCCATGTATGCTTCTTTTATCGTTGATGACCGACCTCTATCGAATCCCTCCAAGAGAGAAGACGAGGGATTGACACCGACTGCAGTCGATATCGACATTGGTAGTGCATCCCGCGGGCGTTCGTCCACACTGGATGCAATCGCCATTGCCCGAAAGACACGTGGCGACATACGCAGCTTCTCCCAGAAGTACCCCTCCGTCACATCCGATTCATCAAAATTGCCTGAGATCCTCCCACGCCCCCCCCGTCCTCCTTTTCATCCACCACCTCGGCGTCACTCGTGGAAGAACACTGCAACCCATGGCGCAACAAACCTGAACTACAACCTCCGTGATGACCACGGTATCCATCCCTTCGACCGGAACTTGATGAAGCGTTTTCCTCCTCCGCGGGCGGATCTGCGCTCTCATTCTGCCCAATGCCCTCTCTTGCTGACAACGAAAGAGCATGGCCGTCACGGCTGCCGCCATGACCGTCTTCTAGATCGTCGTCAACTTCGTACGTCCGTCATCGCTGCCGCCCTCCATCGGCACGTGTGCTGCAATGCTCATGAACGATGAAAATACAACAGCCTACCAACTCACCACGACCATGGTAACCTCAGCGCCAAGTCTCCGACGACGTTCCCCATGTGCGCTCGACTCGACATATAGGCGCGACAACATGCAGAGGCGATGGCGATGGACCTTCGCGGGGCGCTTACAAATTTGTGACGACGTACGAGGACTCCATTGCGCTGCTGCAAATGCCCGTTTCCACCGTCGCAGATATGGATGCCGACTGCCCCCCGTCGCCGTCGTGATGTCCAACACCCAATTTGAAATTCGATTTTCGACTGGGGAGGTCCATTGCTTTTTAAGTTTTTTTTTTTCGGTCGTCAACGCCTTTCAAAATTTCCCGCCTTCGGTAGCTGGACCACACCGTCGCACGACGGACATCACCTAATGGACCAAGGCATTGCGCCTCCCGCGGCTGACCATAGCTGGCCTTGACACAGGACTGATCGAGAGGTACAACGGTAACTGAAGGACGCAGCCAAGAAACCAGCGCAGACACTACCGGTGACTAAATTTGACGGCGGCGGTAATTCGCGCCGCAAACGGGCACCTGGATGGAGTAGAGTATCACTTACCTGTCCGTTTCTGTTTCTTCGTGTTTTTTCAATTTTATTTATTTATTCTTATTTCCTATTTTAATTTTAATTTATTTTATTTTTTGGAGCAGAAGTATAGAGCAGTTGAACGCGTGAAAGTGGCTAGGAATTGTAAAGTAGTGATTCTCTCACGTAAAGCAAATAGTATAAGAAGATTGAGGACTGAGTGCGGGAAGCACTTTTTCTATATGAGTAGTACAAGGGCAGAAGGATAGAGATCGCTAAGTTCTTGGAGCGATGGTGGACGTCGTGATAATGGTACTATGACAGTAAAGTCCTTATTATCATGACTATCTTGTGTTTTATTGCACATATAGCCGATTCGATCAACCTTGCACCAACTTGGGAACGATTGGTCGGTGCCGTACTTATGAGTTTTTAAATCCTCTGAAAATGTTTTTTAAAATCCTCTGAATGTTTTTTAAACTTATGAATGTCTCCTCCATATCTCCATGAGCCTTGTAAATCCCTGAAGTACAAGTCGGATGAGTGGTGAACAATACTTCACTCGCTCTTCGGTTACGGCTACGAGGAAGGCTCGCGGCTGCATCGAATCACATCGACGGGCAAACCCAAGGGCGGAGCATCTCGATTCTCAAGCACATGCTGTGAGAGGAATACGAGGTTGCTTTAATTATGGAATGCCAGGAGCGCGACAATTAGGCTATTGCTTGGAGGGAGCTGGCTTAGGGGATCGTAGACGAGTACTTAAATTAAGTATAATAGAACGACGACAGAAGGACTTGAGGAGACGAGTCAGGAGACAGATTGATCCATGTAGTCCGAGGTTAGGCCACGTAGCGTTGCCGCGGGGCTGGAAGTTGTTACGCCGGGGGGCATAATCCGATGAGATTGCGGCGCTGAAGAAATAGTTTACGGAGCGCAACGGCGTGTGGGGTAAGGGATTGCTTGTGAAGTGGGGAAGGGTATGTGAACGGGAGAGGAAGGGGGAGGGGAAGAGGAAGAGAGAGGTGGTCTGGTTGCGGCCGCTACTGATGGATCAGTCGGCTCAAGTCAATGGCTATGCACCACACCCATCAGCCCGACCTCAGCCTCCTCCTCCTCCTCCTCCGATGTATTTTCCATATCAACCATTAGCGCCATACGACCAACCGTACTGGGGACAACCACCATTCCCAATAGCACAACCAGGATAGACAGGGAGTGGATATGGAAATGGGTATGGTAACGGGTATGGCTACAACAATGGCAACTGGCGGGGGAACAACCCAAATAGAGCATTCTTCACGAAGGATCAAGCAAACTTCCTGGAGAAGCTGAAGTTTAAGGAAGCAGTGCAGGAGGCAGCGAAGCAGCAAACCGGAGAAAAGCAGACTAGCACCCAGAATGCGGAAACGGGATTGAAGATAGTGGAAATCGGAGCGAAGAAGGTCGAGGACAGAGAGGAGGCGATGAAGAACTGGGTTACAAAAACGTTTGGAGGATCCCTGAACCTACTATCGACAAAATTAGCAGGCTAAGAAGGAATTACATGAGGCATCAAGTAACGAGAAGATTAAGAGACTCTCAACAACTCCGAGAAGATGACAGGGTTGACCTGATCAGGAAGGGGCAAGGGAATTTGAAAAGCAAGTTTGAGGATGCTAAAGGCAAAGGGAAGGAAAAGGCTTCGGGCGACATAACAAAGATCAAAGACCTGCTGAAGCAGCTTGTGACCAGCCTTGGTCAGACCAAGATGGGCACGGGAACGATCGATCCAGCTCCGGGGGGAACGAGTCCTAAAGAGAGAGGGGAATGCAACAAGAAGGGGGATGATAAGGTGGAGGTGGGGAAGGATCAAACCGAAGGTGAGGTCTTCACGGATGATAGGGATGAACTAGGACTAGCGGGGTATATGAAGAACCGGGTGGAAAGTTACGGCTCAATGCACTACACCCAGATGGACCAGATCATAGCACTATGCATGGAGAGAAACATAGAATACACAAGGAAGGGACTCGGGGCTATGGAACTGACTCGCTTTGATTTGGAAGAATACATGAGATGCTTACATGAAATGAAGGAGAATGGTGCCAAAGTGGTGATGTCGGAAGATAATGCGACCTCTAACGACAAGGAACAGGACATCTAGGGAAACTAGAGCTTCGATCTCTCAGACCCCTCCGTCGACTATTTACACGCATGCAAAGACTTTGTGAGGAAGGGATTATTGACGAACAGCTAACCGCGCGTATTAGAAGATTGATTGTCTTGTTTTGTTGCCTTAACGGAAAGATAAAATGAGGAGGATCGTATTGCAGTTTTTGGAACCGAATGAGTTTACCCTCGAGTTAGGCTCACTTGTGAACGGTTCAACTTCCTGTTCTGTGTATCTGATTCTCTCCGTTCTGCAAGCTTACCTATGTGGGCATGACAAAGAGAGATCTTAAAAAACGATGGAACGAACACATTTACGTTGCTAATGGAAAAAGTAAGCAAAAGGTTCACAACTGCCTCAGGAAATTCGGGGACTCCAAATACGTGGCATTACCGATTTGGTTTGGTGATGGGGAAAAGGAAATTCGGGCAATCGAAATTTTAAAGAAACCATCAAGAGCTTAAATCCTGGGTTGAATGGCAGGATCAAGAAGGAACGAAGACTAAGGAGATCGAAAAAAGGACAGGTAAGACTGGGAAAAGTGATGTAAATATAAAGGAACCTTTGATTTTCAGTTGCCAATCCGAATGCAGGAATTATCATGAACCAGATCTTCTAAAAATGATAAGGAAGCTAAACCAAGATAAAAAGAAAGAAGTCTGGATTAAAAACAATAAGGGGAGTCTGTGGCTGAAAGCGTGGAGGCTGATTAAAATTGTTTCCAGATACAGTTTAATCGAGAAGGAAAAAAAAAAAATGCTTTTGAAGGATGCGAAGGAAATGATCCAAGAGGCTGGGGCCTGGCTACTATGGGATATAAAACGAACGAAAGGGAAACGGGAAAGGACTAAGGCTGAAGTCATTGCAGTACTTCGGGCACCATGGAAAAGGAGGGAGCTCAGGAAAAAATCGCTCGATGAACTGTTGGATATGGAAACTGTTGTAAAATCACTAACCTCGCAGAGAGATAGGCAGATCACTCGAGGTATCCTGACAGGAACATTAAAAACGAAATTTGGGATAAATCCAAGAATCTGGCTAATGACAAATATCCCATACAATCTAATTGTGAGTAAATCTAAGGTCAAAATGTTGCTTAGTGACTGGGTGGGACAAAGGGTTCAACACAAGACACCGAGGAGTATCCTACGGGTCAAAGTTGTCTAGGAGAAAACTCTCACCATAGTTGACATCCTGTGCAACCAGAAGATCTACGCAAAGCAGCAGTCAAGTGACTGTCCTTGCATGGACTTAGACCTGCCCAAATACGATGGGCATGTTAGGGTGCGACTCAGTGAGCTTGATAATGTTCCAGAATTCTCTGCAATGCTAAGAATACTCCTGCACCGGGAGGACTGACAAGTAAGATCGATGTCAGCAAGGCCTGTAATGAGGCAATTTTGCCATTGAAGGCCATGGGGTTGATCCACAACCACAATCGACTGTGTATACATATGCACCTAATCGGTCGGGTAAAGTAAGCTTCTGTGGCTGGAGCCGTCACCACCGAATACGTATATGGGGTCAAGAGAGCACTTGAAGGTTTGGTGTTTTTCCCAGCTAATAAAAACAGTGGGGAAACGATTGTCGAATGCCCAGTTAGATACTCGAATGATATGAAACTGATGTTTAACAGTAACAACAACTATGAGAAAAGTGAAAAGAATGAGAAGGAAATCCTAAGGAACATGAGGAAGGATTATAAATAAAAGAGATTGGAGCGAATCAAAGTGGGGTGGGAAGGGAAAGATGCAAGCCGCTTATATTATCCCGAAGGATAAGGACCTGGAAAAACGAAGACCAATAGTTCCTTGTTTTTCTAACCCGAAAAGACCATTGTTTGGGTGTCTCAGTAAATCACTGCACTTCCCATTGAAGAATCTGACGAAAGATAACTTCAACAACCACGAGTGCTCTAAAACCGCGAACTGGGAGAATAAACGAAAAAACACATACACAGTTTGGGATGGATGATCAGATTCTCCTCAGGACATACAATATAAAAGAAATGTTCACAAAATTGCCTCACCAAGAAATCTTATCGGCTGTGTCCCGGCTCATTGAAATATTCCACAAAAAGGGTATCCGATGGGTCCGAATAAAGATGTGTGGGAAGAAAGCCACTTTTGGAAAATCACATGGGGAGGAAGGATGGCGGTTGATCCGACTAACTCAACTACGGACCATGGTGGATTTTCAGCTGAAGCACATATATTTTCTAGCCAAAGGACAGATACTGAGGCAAAACGTCGGGATTCCGATGGGGGGGAGGGCTAGCCCAGTTCTGGCATGCACTCTTTGTGTATTTGCTGAAGCTAGTTTTTTAAGATCAATAGGAAGTGATTCGAAGTTGATCCAAGGGGATCGGTTTATGGATGATCTCCAGCAGGCAACCTGGTATAACGGCTCGATAGCAGGTGAAGAAGAGGAGGCGCAGAGAAGATTGGATAAGATTTAGGGCTGCTACCACGAAGACCTAAACCTAAAAAGGACGGATGATGCCAATGGGGTGGCAGCCTTCTTAGAAACGAACCTGATTGTGGTGAACGTACCAGCCTGGGAACACATGACCCATAGGTTCAAGAACATGGATATGATCTGGGAGGGGGGGGGAACAGACACTTCAAGACTATCAAGGGTTATGCTGCCTTTGAAGACAAGAGCCAGGAATGGGTTGTAGTGGCGGGAACTTTCTGGCGGATAAAACGGAACACAAACACGAAATGGGCTGCCTGGCTTAGCCTTATCACTCTATGCAGGGAAATCATAACACTGGGATATCCAAAGGAGGCTTTTACCGATGGGGTCCTGAAGGTGGGAAGGAGATCAGGCGGTTATTGGGAAGAGTTGGCCCACCAACTGGTAAAATGGTACAGCCAGGACCGATCCGGCGCTGAAATGGCCTACCGGCTGAAAACTACGACTTCACTGAGCCAACGTCCTCTGACATAGTGCAAGTGGACCAACCTTAGATGGCCTTGACACAGGACTGATCGAGAGGTACAGCGGTAACTGAAGGACGCAGCCAAGAAAGCAGCGCAGACATTACAAGTGACTAAATTTGACGGCGACGGTAATTCGCGTCGCAAACGGCCCAAAAACAAAAACGGGCACTTGGATGGAGTAGAACATCACTTACCTGTCCGTTTCAGTTTGTTCGTGCTTTTCCAAATTTATTTATTTTTTCTTATTTCCTATTTTAATTTTAATTTATTTTATTTTTTGGAGAAGAAGTATAGAGCAGCTGAACGCGTGAAAGTGGGTTAGGAATTATAAAGTAGTGATTCTCTCAAGTAAAGCAAATAGTATAAGAAGATCGAGGACTGAGTGCGAGAAGCACTTTTTCTATATGTCATTGAGTAGTAAAAGGGAAGAAGGATAAAGATTGCTAAGTTTTTGGAGCGATGGTGGACGTCATGATAATGGTACTATGACAGTAAAGCCCCCATTATCATGACTATCTTATAATACTATGAGAATGGCCGCCGGCGGCAGAAAGGAATCATCCTTGAGAGACCACCCCAAGGATAGGTGGAACGACGACGAGAATTTCCTTGAAAACCCCCAAGGAAACTTCCTTCGGCCCCGAGGACGCTCCAAGGAGTGTTTAATGAGCCCCTTAGTTGTTGGGTAGTGATGTTAGATAGTGCTCCACAATTTAAGAGTCTCGCTTTTGAGACTAAGTGCTGCAGCGAAGCAGGGATTTTCATCGATTTTGAGAGTCTGCAGTAACCCTGTTCAAAAGTAGTCTGGGGCCCAGAACTCAGCCCTAGGCAACGAAGACCAAAGTTGGTCTGCGCTAGGCTGTGTGACCCGGACACACCCAGGCCTGAGTCTGTCACGCTTGGCTGTGTGACCAAACGCTGCACCATGAAAGTCAAGGGTCAAAGTGAACTGTAGAGTCAAAGGTACCACGCCCAGGCCCTTGGTTGGATACACTCACTTGTTGTGCGAAGGTACACAGACAAGCATCCGATGGCTAAAGGTTGCAGCATCGAGGGACCAGACCCCGAGTCAATGCTACTTAAAGCGTTGACCTCCCTGACTTTGACATTCATTATGTCTTGCGTTGATGCTGACTTCACGTGTTGATTTCAATGTTGGCTCGACACTGCGACGCTGGTATGGTGACTCGGTGAGGCGCTGCTGGTCCGACATGGTGGCTGGCTTGCACCTGTCTTCTTGGCATGTTGATGTGGCAGTGCCATGCGTTGTTGCTGATGTGGCTGCTGCCACGTGTATCATTGGCTGACATGGCTGCTACCACGTGTTCTGACGAAGCGAAGCTATGTGACTTATATTGCTGTTCTGATTATCGTCATTCGGGAGAAGATCGGGACTGTGGAGAGATCGTGGAAACGTACCTGGTTGTCTATATGTCGACATTGCTCCAGCGCTGATGAGGGACTGATTAGACGTGCCACATGGCACATTGAGGTTACTTCAGACACTCGTTCAGACTATTCAGTATTGAGGTGGTGATTGAGGAGGGAGCCCGAATCAGGAGTGGGCCTTGTATTTATTTCCTCTCCTTTGTCCAATCTCCCTCCTCTCTCCTTCGTCTGTGTATGATTATCTCGTCTCATTCTGGCTAGACACGATCTTCATTATTGGTAAACATCAGCGGGTTGATATTCATCTGGGCTTACATTTTGGTATCGGAGCAGCTCTCCTGACGACGACGATTGTACATGTGTGCACGCGCCTGGTGGCGCGCAGGTAAGTGTGGTGCACACGTGTGTTGAGTAGGTGATGACGTGACAAGAGATACACCGGGGGTGCTGACGTGGCACAGACTTCATTGGTGAGAAGACACCACTGGGGTTACTCCACTGGCGAGAGGAGATCCCAACGAGGCTGCTGACGTGGGAGTAGGAACCGAGACCAAGAGATACCGCCCGCCCGCCTGGATCGCAATAGTGACGTGGCATCGTGATCCTCTGCTGACGTGTCATATTTTGTGCCGCGTCAGAAGACCTTGTTGATTGATTGTTGATGTGGCACTTTTTATGCTGCTGACGCGCGACAGGGTCTACTGCAGATGCTGACGTGGCCTTCGGGAAACACATGATTGATTGCTGACGTGGCAGGAAGCAAGTCATCACACCTGTCTTCATGAGGTGGTGACTACCTTCCGACGTGGCATCGGTCTCCTTGGCTGACGTGGCATTGTCTGACTGGATGGAACAACGACGGCATCGTGACGTGACGTGTGGAAGTGACAAGTGACAAGGATCAAAGTACACATTTGCTGACGTGGAATCCCGCTATTGGTTGACTCGACATTGTGGTACAGAGTGCTGATGTGGCAGTACATGCTATGTTGGCACTCCAGGGATGACACGTGGCAGGCAGGATTAGTGCCAAGTAAGAGAAGCATTCTGAAGCGGTACAGCTGACTGAACCAACTATACAGCTGTAGTGCCAGCTGTCAAGGAGAGTGCATCATCGCACTGACATCAGAAAGACACAGTGGGTGGAAGAAGGTTGCTGACAAACTGTTTGCTGTTGATGTTGGCATACTTACCTTGTCATTGCTGTGTTGTGGTGCTTGCGTACTTACTTGTGTGTTGTGTCTGATCACATGGGCCTGACGTGGTACCTGTACACAGTTGAGTAGGACATCATCACATAGACGAAAGAACAACAATAAGTATAAGTAGAGATCTATTATTTCTTTTTATTTTTCTGTTCCATCATGGTAAATATCTTCTCAAACCTGACTTCCAAAATGTTCGGCATGTGGAAAATACTCGTGTTTCTCTTTCCCATGACACTCTTTGCGGGTGGAGGATCCTCTGAACCAAAGACTAGGAGACAGGCGGAGGAAAAGAAGCAGGAATTATTAGCCTTGTGGAACCAACTCTTGAATGACATGCGTCTATCCGGTTCTGACTCGGAACGACACGTCCGTAATCTGTTTGATTTGAAGACGGTAGAGAACCATCTAAAGCAAGCGATTACGGTCGTGGAAGTTGTGGCTGCCGGGATTGAATTGTCGAAAATGATAGTTCAGTGCCGGAAGGCGCTGAACCAGTTTACAGTCAAGCAGTTGGAAGAAGTCATGGAAATGTCTAGCAAAAGGGAAGTAAAACCAGAGGTGACCGAGACTACAATTGATGCGAACATCCAAAAACTAAGAGAGACGCTGACTGTCGAAGAAAAGAAGAAAGAAGAATTAGCTCGGAAACATCAACATGAATTTAGACGGGAACCGAAAGTGAAAGAAATTAGACAGAATCGATCTTCTTTTCTTGTTCCTTTTTCTCCGCATTTTTTCTTTGTTACCTTTGTTGACGAACCTCCCGCGTGCTTTGCAGGACTTGTATGCCCAATGTGTTGATTTGATGATAAACTCAACTACTTCACTTTTTTTTATGACAGATGTTACAGATGTTTTGCTTGACTCTTTGTCCTTTCAGGTAAGTTTGGTATTGTAACTATGTACATTCCTATTGTACATCCCTTACATGTACATTCCTTGTGTACAATATGTTTTGTTGATTAAATTTTGTTGTGTACAACTGTTATGTCGTCGTTTTCCTTCCGTGCACAATGTGATTGTGATGGCGGTCACAGCAAGGGCACGGGTTGTACCCTTTTCCTGTGCAGTGGGTATAGTTATGGCTCGTCTAAGGTTGGCCACACCCGGACGGCTGCCTCCATACCCACTCACCTCTTGTTCCATGTTCTTTGAGATTATCCTTTTATGCTGGTTTATGCATGGCATTGTGTTAAGTGCTTGGTGACATCTTTTTACGCAGGCATGTTGGTCTGTCGGTGCAAGGTTCCTAGCGTTGCTGCTGTGAGCACACTTATTGGGAGATGTGGTTTCAGATCCAAACCGAGCGCGCTCTTTGACAATGCTGCTAGCGGTGAACAACAGATAAAAAAGACGACGACAGGATCCCGACCTGAGTCGTCGGGCCTAAAGTCCTTTCACCTTGTGCACTTGCCTCACTTTCTTTGCATTGAAAAATTGCAAAATCGGAAAATAATTGTTCCATAACCATCAAAACTGAATCTACAAAGAAGGAATAATCAAGTGGCTGCCCCGATACTTCCCACCCCTGTCGGGAGATTTCCTGCCGCTGGCATGACAGGTGCTATACCAAGCTTTCCTCTTGGACACTATGTTCCGTTTGCTCATGCTCACATGTCAAACCGCCAGACATCTGTCTCTCATCGTGTAGATTGGCGTGCACACCTAGAGTGGAATACTAATTTGTATTCCGCAGGAGGTTAACGCAAGAAAAAACTACGTTTTTTTATTGTGCAAGCAAAGCGATTTGAGTTGCAACTGCGAGGTGTTGATCAACAACCCCCTCACTGTTCGAGGAGTGATTTATACAATTGTTCATTTGCGTTCATGACATTTTTATGTTGGACAAACGATGCATTCTGCACATCAACGACTGCAAGGGCATTGACATACACGACGCTCTTCTATTGTTTTTTGCCATCATCATCTCTACCGTGCAATGTGTGGGCAACCAACATTTAACTTTGCTGCTTGGCCCTTGGAATGCATCGATCCTACCCTTTATCAAATGTCTGAAGGTCTTGTTGATCATGCCCTCTTTCCACGGGCTGCTGCACCCCGCGAGGGTTTCCGGGTTCGGAAACTTGAAATTCTTCACCCGGTTGCTTTCAATGCAGTCCTTCCAATGACTCGATTGCAAGCTCCACGACGACATTTCCGCGCTCATCGTTGGACACAAATGGGCCCTCGTCCCTTTGCTCCTCAACCCCCTCTACCTCCTCATGCCTTAGCTCCTCTTGTTTCCCTCCCTACCACATCTATTCCTGCTCCATCCGTTCGTGCACCGGCTGATCCTTCTCACATAGCACCCCTTTTACCAACACCCGTTGACTCTTATGCTGCACCCCTTTTATCCACACACGATTACTGTTTGCCTCTCTTGCCAAAACCCCCTCATTGTTTACCTCTCTTGCCAACACCTTTGGTTAGGTCCTTTATTGTTGATCTTCGTCCAGGTCCCCAACTTATGATTCGCACCTCACTTCATCATCTTCTCATTGAAGCTGCTTTGGGTAATTGGTATCGTGTCAAGGCTGATATTGAGCAAGCAGCACCAACATGGTGGGTACAACTTTTGCAATAGCTTTACAATAATGTCTCCAATGCAGACATTACAACAGACATTTGAAAACCAGACACTGCCTTTTTCTTATGGAAGATTATTGTCTCGCTTTCTTACCTCCTACATCGATCTTTTTATCTTGTCCCTTTTTCTCCGCATTTTTTTTTGTTTCCTCTGTTGACAAACCTTCCGCATGTAGTGCAGGAGTTGTATGCCCAATTTGCTGGTTTCATGATAAACTCTGTTACTTCACTTTTTTTTATGACGGATGTTACGGATGTTATGCTTTGCTCTTTGTCCTCTCACGTAAGCTTGGTATTCTAACTATGTACATTCTTGCTGTACATCCCTTACATGTACATTCCTTGTGTACAATTTGTTTTGTCTATTCGTTGTGTACAATTGTTATGTACTCTTTTTCCTTCCGTGCATGATGTGATTGTGATGGCGGTCACCGCAAGGGCACGAGTTGTACCTCTTTCCCGTGCAGTGAGTATAGTTACGACCCGCCTAAGGTTGGCCACATCCGGGTAGCTGCCCCCATGCCCACTCACCTTTTGTTCAATGTTCTTTGAGGTAATCCCTCTACGCTGGTTTATGCATGTGACAACTGCTTGGTTACATCTTTTTATGTAGGCACTGTTGGTCTGTCGGTGCAAGGCTCCTTGCATTATTGCTGTGAGCACACTTATTGAGAGACGCAGTTTCGCATTCAAACCGAGCGCCCTGTTTGACAATACCGCTAACGGTGAAGAACAGACAAAAAGGATGACGGCAAGATCCCGACCTGAGCCGTCGGGCCTAAAGTCCTTTCACCTTGTGCACTCGCCTTAATTTCTTTGCATTGAAAAATTGAAAAATCAAAAAATAATTGTTCCATAAGCATCAACAATGAATCTACAACTAAGGAATAATTGAGGGGCTACGCCGATACTTCCCAACCCTCTCGGGAGATCTCCTGCCGCTGGCGTGGCAGGTGCTATACCAAGCTGTCGTCTTGGACACTATGTTCCGTTTGCTCATGCTCACATTTCAAACCGCCAGGTATCTGTCTCTCATCGTGTAGATTGGCGTGCACACCTGGAGTGAAATATTACTTTGTATTCTGCAGGAGGTTGGCGCAAGAAACAACTTTGTCTTCTTAACAGTGTTGTGAAGGCAGAGCGATTTGAGTTGCAATTGCGAGTTGTTGATCAACAACCCCTTAAACTAGGCATGGACCCTCTCAATGTTTATGCAATTGTTCATTTGCCTTCTGGACGTTTTTATGTTGGACAGACGATGCGTTCCGCATATCAACGACTTCAAGAGTATTGGCATACACGGCGCTCTTCTGCTGTTTTTCGTCACCGCCATCTCTACCGTGCAATGTTTGGGCAACCAGCATTCAACTTTGCTGCTTGGCCCTTGGAATGCATCGATCCTACCCTTTATCATACGTCTGAACGTCTTGTTGATCATGCCCTTTTTCAGCGGGTTGGACACAAATGTGTCGTCGTCCCTTTGCTCCTCCGCCCCCTACACCTCCTCATGCCTTAGCTCCTCCTATTTCCCTCCCTACCACATCTATTGCTGCTCCATCCGTTCCTGCACCGGCTGATCCTTCTCACATATAATCCCTTTTACTTGCTCCATCCGTTCCTGCTCCATCCGTTGGCTCTTATGCTGCACTCTTTTTATCTACACCCGCTCACTGTTTGCCTCTCTTGCCAACACCCCCTCACTGTTTACCTCTCTTGCCAACACCTTTGGTTAGGTCCTTTGTTGTTAATCTTCGTCCAGATCCCGAACTTATGATTCGTACCTCACTGCATCGTCTTCTCACTGAAACTGCTTCGGGTAATTGTTGTCGTGTCAAGGCAGATATTGAGCAAGCAGCACCAGCATCGTGAATATGACTTTTGCAATGATTTTACAATAACGTCTCCAATGCATACATGACAACAAACATTCGAGAACTAGATACAACCTTTTTGTTGTGGAAGATAATTGTCTCTCTTTCTTATCTCCTACATCGATCTTCTTTTTTTGTTCCTTTTTCTCCGCATTTTTTTTTTTTTGCCTTTGTTGACGAACCTCTCGCGTGCTTTGCAGGAGTTGTATGCCCAATTTGCTGGTTTCATGATAAACTCAGCTACTTCACTTTTTTTTATGACAGATGTTACAAATGTTTTGCTTGGCTCTTTGTCCTTTCAGGTAAGCTTGGTATTTGAACTATGTACATCCCTGCTATACATCCCTTACATATACATTCCTTGTGTACAATATGTTTTGTTGATTTGTTGTGTACAACTGTTGTGTAC
This sequence comes from Chara braunii, assembly GCA_003427395.1. Classification (NCBI taxonomy): domain Eukaryota; kingdom Viridiplantae; phylum Streptophyta; class Charophyceae; order Charales; family Characeae; genus Chara; species Chara braunii. Next base: position 1,681,368 of record BFEA01000292.1, read on the forward strand.
TCTTTTTCCTTCCGTGCACAATGTGATTGTGATGGCGGTCACAGCAAGGGCACGGGTTGTACCCTTTTCCCGTGCAGTGGGTATAGTTATGACCCGCCTAAGGTTTGTCACACCCGGACGGCTGCCTCCGTGCCCACTCACCTCTTGTTCCATGTTCTTTGAGATTTTCCTTTTACGTTGGTTTATGCATGACATTGTGGTAACTGCTTGGTGACATCTTTTTACGCAGACAATGTTGGTCTGTCGGTGCAAGGCTCCTGGCGTTGCTGTTGTGAGCACACTTATTGGGAGATGCAGTTTCACATTCAAACCGAGCGCCCTCTTTGACAATGCTGCTAGCGGTGAATAGCAGACAAAAAGGACGATGACACGATCCCGGCCTGAGCTGTCAGACCTGAAGTCCTTTCACCTTGTGCACTCACCTCAATTTTTTTGCATTGGAAAATTGAAAAATCGAAAAATAATTGTTCCATAACCATCAACAATAAATCTACAAAGAAAGAATAATCAAGGGGCTACCCCGATACTTCCCACCCCCGACGTGACATTTCCTGCCGCTGGCATGACAGGTGCTATACCAAGCTTTCCTCTTGGACACTATGTTCCGTTTGCTCATGCTCACATGTCAAACCGCCAGACATCTGTCTCTCATCGTGTAGATTGACGTGCACACCTGAAGTGGAATACTAATTTGTATTCTGTAGGAGGTTGGTGCAAGAAACAACTTTGTCTTCTTAACAGTGTTGTGCAAGCAGAGCGATTTGAGTTGCAACTGTGAGGTGTTGATCAACAACCCCTTGAAGTAGGTATGAACCCCTCACTGTTCGAGGAGTGATTTATGCAATTGTTCATTTGCCTTCAGGGCGTTTTTATGTTGGACAGACGATGCATTCTGCACATCAACGGCTGCAAGAGCATTGGAGTACACGACGCTCTTCTGCTGCTTTTCGACAACGCTCTATCGTGCAATGTGTGGGCAACCAACATTCAAGTTTGTTGCTTGACCCCTGGAATGCACCGATCCTACCCTTTATCATTCGTTTGAATATCTTGTTGATCATGCCCTCTTTCAGCGGGCTGCTGCACCCCGCGAGGGTTTCTGTGTTCGTAAACTTCGAACTCTTCACCTGATTGGTTTCAATGCCGTCCTTCCAATAACTAGATTATTGGCTCCACGACGACACTTCCGCCCTGCTCCTCAACCCCCTCTACCTCCTCATGCCTAAGCTCCTCCTGTTTCCCTGCCTACCACATCTATTGCTGCTCCATCCGTTCCTGCACCAGCTGATCCTTCTCATAAAACACCCATTTTACCAACACCCGTTGGCTCTTATGTTACACCCCTTTTATCTACACCCGCTCACTGCTTGCCTCTCTTCCCAACACCCCCTCATTATTTACCTCTCTTGCCAACACCTTTGGTTATGTCCTTTGCTGTTGATCTTCGTCCGGGTCCCCAACTTATGATTCGTACCTCACTGCATCGTCTTCTCACTGAAGCTGCTTCGGGTAATTGGTGTCATGTCAAGGCTGATATTTGAGCAAGCAGCACCAGGATGGCGGGTACGACTTTTGCAATGGCTTTACAATAATGTCTCCAATGCAGACATGACAACAGACATTCGAGAACTCGAATGCCTCATCCGAAAATTGCAGCATACCCACCAACGTTACACAACACAACCTCGTGACCCGTTTATTGACCACATCAAGGTCGCACATGCACATGAGGTAGCTCGTGCTACAAACTTGCGCCATGTGTTACAATTGTCGGATGTAGTTGCATTGCACCCCGATCCTCATGCAACCACACATCTTCGTGTATGTGACAAACTGATGCCACCCACGTGTGTCCAGTTTTGTAACTTTACTGATGTAACCTTGAGTGTTGCTCCTGGCATGACCTTACCCGACTCCTCGGATTGCGAATGTCGCAGAGCCTTTCCACATTGTTCTGATCTTGTGAATGGCCATATTGTGTCTGTTGACTACAATATCATCTCCAATGATAGTCTTCGCAAACTTTTTCAAAAAGGCTCGAAGTATTGGCTGAATGGGGAAACTGCCGCTGTGCTCCACGCTCTGGCAATTGGACTAGACGACCACATTGTCGATTACAAAAGGTTGTTGGCCGGACATTCTCACTCTGCTTCTTTCTCGTCTCTTTCTCAGAAGTTGAACAATCGGCGTTCTGCAATCGTTGCTCATTGTCAATCCAATGCATCTTCGTTCTCCAATCGTGTGAGCCAGCCACGTTCACTACATTCTAGACATGCCTCCTTGCACCATCTTCAACAACACTTTGCCATTGTCCCTGTGGACAAAACATCACACAATTTGGCAATTCGCTGCAAGAATTTGTATCTGTTTCATCTCTCTACCCATGTGGACAGTCTCACTTATACTGGTCCTTAAGAGTCCGTTGCTGATGTCCTTGACCACCATGCAGTGTGGAATCACCATTGGGGTTACACCCACACTGATACCCTACCTTACCTTTACTATGTACTCTAAACTCACAAGTCTCCTTCAACTCTTCGCAACATTACCAGAGTCACAGCTCAAAATAATAGTGTTATTCCCCTGCGTGCTCGTCCTCTTCCAACAATTCGCACCATTCATGAATGGCCTCCTCACAAACCCTTGGCTAGCACAACGACTACTTCGTCGTATCTCAGCGTTTCTTTGCAAGGAGTGATCTCCACTCTTCGCGAGAAAGACACTGAGCTCTATCAACAGGTTGGTGTTCGACGGTGCTGGATCGTTTAGAGTGCCGATGAAGTGGCGATTGACCTGAAAAACATTGCATTGTCTCTTCATGGCGTCTCTCCTCGCACTGTTGATTTTACCACAATCTACACCAACTTTCCTCATGACCGCAGTCTGAATAATGTGACAAAAATTGTTGATGAAGCTCGTGCTTATGCCCTTCGGCAAGCTCCTACACATTCACGCTGCGTTGCCCTCAACATGGTTATTCGAGGACCTAGATGTGGCCAATGGAAAACTGATTCAGGCTCGGATACCCTTTCTGTTTCTCAGATTCTCCAACATCTTTGCTTTGTTGTACAAAACAGTGTCATTTTTTTATACACGAGAGATGACACGCTTCGGAAACAAATTATTGGTATTCCAATGGGAATGAATGTTGGCCCAAAAATTTCTAATCTGACGCTGTATTGGGATGAAGCACGCTTTAATAAGCCTTATTGATGACACTCGTCAACATGATCTTCAAGATGCTCAACAATATGCCTTCACCTAGCACCTCATTGATGATGTTCTTTCATGGGGACAATTACCTCCTCCACCAGAACACTGCTTGAGTGGAAGGAAACTACAACTAAAGATGACTCATGTACCTTTTTAGGTATGCGGCTACGGGTCCGTTCCGATGGCTCGCTTCGCATGAGCGTCTTTGATAAAGCGGCTGCTCTGGACTTCCCTGTCATTCGTTATCCAAGTGCGACCTCCAACATCCCTTCCCATCAACTGGCTGGTGTGTTCACTGGGCAATTGACCTGATTTGAACAAATCTGTAACAATTGGCAGGACTCTCGAGCTTTAGCAACAACACTTACTCGTCGTACTATGCTTTCGCGTGGGCATTCTCAACCAACCCTTGCTAAGGGGTTGACCTGATACACGCTCCCGCCAACGTCGCTATCCTACACATGTGACGCGTCTCTCTCAGTGGTTCAGACGCATGTTGCCATGGTCCTTGTATCATCTAATTTCTTTTCCGCCTCCACGATGCTCTCGTCCTGCCCCTGCTTACTCATCTGCTGCTACCGTAGTTTTTACTGTTGCAGTCTTCACTCCTGCAATGTCAACTGTTGCGATTTTCAGTGCTGCAGTGTCCATCGCTGCAGTTTCCACTACTCCAATTTCCACTGCTCTAGTTTCCACTGTTGCGGTTTTCACTGCTGCAGTTTCCATTGCTCCAGTTTCCGCTGCTGCAGTTTCTACTGCTGCGGTTTCCACTGCTGCAATTTTCAGTACAACAGTTTTTCGAACTGTAATTCCCTCTACTTTAATTTTTACTGCTACAATTTTCTGTCGTGCAGCTCGAATGCAAAGAACATCACAATCTCTCCGACGCTCACGTCCTTTACTCCGAAATCTTGCCCAATGCAACCCCCTCTCATCTTTGTCTGTGCTTGGCCATAGACGACAGTCACTGCGTTCCTCCTCACCACCCCCATCCCCTCCACGGTCTCGCTTGTGAACAGACTCTCCGGTTTCCATTGTTCCCATTGTTGCACTTGCATTGTCAGGTACAAGTTCAACTTCTGTTTGCAACACCACTACTCCTCTTGTTGTGAATCACCGACGACATCCGCGACATCGTCACTTGTTCGGGGATCAGCAACTTGTTTCTTTGTCTGCCCGATTTACTTTGTGCCTCCTCCACAGGTTGTTGCGGTTCCTTTGTTTCAAACGGCAATATCTGCTCCTATGCCTCCCACAGACAGTCCAGCTGCATCCAGGCAGCCACCTGTCCCTACTCAGGATGCAACCGCTGCCCAGAGTACACTCCCGACTCCAGGTACAGTCCCGCCTCAGGATGAGGCCCTAAACGTTGAGGGATTGAAATATGATCTGCCCGGATTGGAGTTGACCCCACAAAGCGTATACACCATCAGACTTCCTTGCAATCGCCCTTCATCTTGATGCTTATCTTCCCCAACGACAGCCAGAGGATTGTAATTATACCAGCGAAGGAGGTTTTACCATTGTTGTTCTACAAGTAGCAATGAAGGACCGTCAACTTGAACTACGCAATGCTCGAGCAGGTGAGTGGTTTAATCCTCCATCCCACATCTCTGCGTGCATTGTGCACGGCCATGGCCGTTACATGGCCATTGTACATGCCTCTGACCACTGACAGCTGTAGGAAAACGACACCATGGTTCATGCCATATTTGATGTCACTGATTTCTTACAAAATAATGTTGTTTTCTTGCCACAACAAACCGTCCGCAATCTCTTTTATGTCGAAGATCATTCCTCTAACCCCGTGCTGCAGCAAGACAATGCACCAACACTCTGCGACCTTCTCCTTTGCACAGCCACAAACACTGTTACACTCGGCTGTAGCCGTCATCGTCTTTGTCATAATCACTACAGCGATATGGTTTTTTCATCCATGTGTGTGTAGAGGACTGTCCCACCGTTCTTGACTGCAGGCACCCTCCGCATCTGGACACTATATGTCCATTTTGCGGTCATGGGCGCTATACTGAATGCATGCTCTTTTGTGGTGATCGTTCTTCTTTCAGTTTGGCCTGCAATCGACATGCCATTTGTCGGGGGTGTATGGTGGACATGCTCAATGCCACCCGCGGTGGCAATTGTTGCACTAAGAATGCTCAACTAGATCTTCCATGTGTTCATCCACGTCATCCTTACAATGTATGTCCTCTCTGTCGTCAAGGACAGACTCATTCTTGAGTCTTTTCTTATGATCCTTTTTTGCCTTCATCTTCACTCCACACTCTATACTTTCCCTGACTTTCTTTTTATCGTTCTTTGTTTGTCTGCTCTCCATCTCTCCTCCCTGTGTTTATCCCCTCCCCCTTCACTCTGCCTCTTTCTCACAGCGTACAAGTGGGTTGTTATGGCACACGGGGATGGGGGCAGCGCGTGCTCAACTTCATTAACGTGGCGAGCCTTGTACGTGAGAGGCACGGTGAAAGGGGAGTCAAAAGAAGAATGAGTAAAATGAATGGTTTCACTGTGCCCTTCGTGTTTGTCTTTTTTTTTTTATAATTATTATTATTATTATTATTATTGTGGTTTGTTTCGTAAATTGCGCTCTTTTAGTTCATAGTTATGTGACAATATATTCTCCGGCGTTGCTAGCCCTATGCTTTTGCAGATTGAGCAGCGAGCGCCGGGACTGTACAACCAAGCACTGCCTTTTTCTTGTGGAAGATAATTGTCTCTCTTTCTTGCCTCATACATCAATCTTCTTTTCTTGTTTTTTTTTCTCCGCATTTTTTCTTTGTTGCCTCGGTTGGCGAACCTCCCGCGTGCTTTGCAGGAGTCGTATGCCCAATTGGTTGGTTTCATGATAAACTCAGCTACTTCACTTTTTTTTATGACAGATGTTACAAATGTTTTGCGTGACTCTTTGTCCTTTAAGGTAAGCTTGGTATTGTAACTATGTACATTATTGTTGTACATCCCTTACATGTACATTCCTTGTGTACAATTTGTTTTGTCTATTCGTTGTGTACAGCTGTTATGTACTGTTTTTCCTTCCGTGCACAATGTGATTGTGATGGCGGTCACCGCAAGGGCAAGGGTTGTACCCCTTTCCTGTGCAGTGGGTATAGTTACGCCCCGCCTAAGGTTGGCCAAACCCGGGCGGATCCCCCGTGCCCACTCACCTCTTGTTCCATGTTCTTTCAGATAATCCTTCTATGATGGTTTATGCATGTGTCAACTGCTTGGTGATATCTTTTTATGTACGCACTGTTGGTCTGTCGGTGCAAGGCTCCTGACATTGCTGCTGTGAGCACACTCATTGGGAGATGCAATTTCGCATTCAAACCGAGTGCCCTCTTCGACAATGCTGCTAGCGGTGAACAACAGACAAAAAGGACGACGGCAGGACCCCAACCTGAGCCGTCGGGCCTAAAGTCCTTTCACCTTGTGCACTTGCCTCCACTTCTTTGCAGTGGAAAATTGAAAAATAAAAAAATAATTGTTCCATAACCATCAACAATGAATTTACAACTAAGGAATAATCAAGGGGCTACCTCTATACTTCTCACCCCTCTCGGGAGATTTCTTGTCGCTAGCTTGGCAGGGGCTATACTAAGCTTTCCTCTTGGACATTATGTTCCGTTTGCTCATGCTCACATGTCAAACCGCCCGGCATTTGTCTCTGATCGTGTAGATTGGTGTGCACACCTGGAGTGCACTACTAATTTGTATTCTGCAAGAGGTTGACGCAAGAAACAACTCTGTCTTCTTAACAGTGTTGTGCAAGCAGAGCGATTTGAGTTGGAACTGCGAGGTGTTGATCAACAACCCCTTGAACCAGATATGGACCCCCTCACTATTCGAGGAGTGATTTATGCAATTGTTCATTTGCCTTCATGACATTTTTATGTTGGATACACGATGCATTTTGCACATCAACGACCGCAAGAGCATTGACATACACGGCGTTCTTCCGCTGCTTTTCGCCATCGCCAGCTCTACCGTGTAATGTGTAGGCAACCAACATTTAACTTTGATGCTTCACTCTTGGAATGCATCGATCCTACCCTTTATCATACGTCTGAAGGTCTTGTTGATCATGCCCTCTTTCGGCAGGCTGCTGCACCCCGCAAGGGTTTCAGGGTTCATAAACTTCAAACTCTTCATCCGATTGGTTTCAATGCAGTCCTTCCAATGGCTAGACTGCTAGCTCCACGACGACACTTCCGCCCTCATCGTTGGACACAAATGGGCCCTCGTCCCTTTGCTCCTCAGCCCCCTCTACCTCCTCATGCCTCAACTCCTCCTGTTTCCCTCCCTACCACATCTTTTGCTGCTTCATCCATTCCTGCACCGGCTGATCTTTCTCACGTAACACCCCTTTTACCAACACCCGTTGGCTCTTATGCTACACGCTTTTTATCTACACCCGCTCACTGTTTACCACTCTTGCAAACACCTTTGGTTAGGTCCTTTGCTGTTGATCTTCGTCCGGGTCCCCAACTTATGATTCGTACCTCACTGCATCGTCTTCTCACTGAAGATGCTTCGGATAATTGGTGTTGTCTGAAGGCTGATATTGAGCAAGCATCACCAGCATGGCGGATACGACTTTTGCAATGTCTTTACAATAATGTCTCCAATGCAGWCATGACAACAGACATTCGAGAACTCGAATGCCTCATCCGAAAATCGCAGCATACCCGCCAGCGTTACACAACACAACCTCGTGACCCGTTTACTGACCACATCAAGGTTGTACATGCGCATGCAGTAGCTCGTGCTACAAACTTGCGTCATGTGTTACAATTGTCGGATGTAGTTGTATTGCAACCCGATCCTCAAGCAGCCACACATGTTCGTGTATGTGATAAACTGATGCCACTCACCCGTGTCGAGTTTTGTAACTTCACTGATATGGCCTTGAGTGTTCACTTATGTATAATTATTATCTTGTGAGTAATGCTTGTAGTGTTTCTTATGCTTCACATACCTCCGAAGTGTACTTAGGCTTCTACTTATTGTGATAGAGTTAAGCGTCACAGTTGTATGTACCATTGTCACCTACCAGCCCTCACATCCATCATTAAAGAAAGTATGTGTTTCATTTATATTATGGAACCAACTGAGTAGTATTTCTTTCCATATCAAAAGCTAAACGATATGAAAATGTTAATTTTTTTTTGAACGTGCACGAAAATGTTGCTCGAACGTTACTTCATGCTTGGCAACAATCTTCCCAACGTTCTAGTATAACCTGGAAACATTAAAAGGTAAGTGAAATACATAGTTGATAAACGACATTTCCAACATTAGAAGAATGTCTGTCGAGTTGTTCAGTGAATGTTTCTCTTATATACTTAACGTTTGTTGTATTGAGCCAACGTTCAACTAATGCCTGTTTATCAGTAAAGGTTTCTTAATGCAAAGAAAGTTAGAATATGGTGCATGCTCCATGTGGACAACTCATTATAAGCTGAAAAAATGTAATTATTATAAATTTGAAAAAAATGATTTTTTTATGTTGTTACTCCTGGCATGACCTTACCTGACTCCTCGGATTGTGAATGTCGCACAACCTTTCCACATTGTTCTGATCTTGTGGATGACCATATTGTGTTTGTTGACTAGAATATCATCTCCCATGATAGCCTTCGCAAGATTTTTCAAGAAGGCTCGAAGTATCGGTCGAATGGGGAAACTGCCGATGTGCTACAAACACTGGCAAGTGGACTAGACGAGTACATTGCCAATTACAAAAGGTTGTTGGCCGAATATTCTCGATCTGCTTCTTTCTCGTTTCTTTCTCAGGAACTAAGCAACTGACATTCTGCAATCCTTTTGCATTGTCAATCCAATGCATCTTCGTTCTCCAATCATGTGAGTCAGCCACGTTCACTACGTTCTACACATGCCTCCTTGCACCATCTTCAACCACACTTTGTCATTGTCCCTGTGGACAAAACATCACACAATTTGGCAATTTGCTGCAAGAATTGGTATCTATTTCAACTCTCTACCCATGTGGACAATCCCACTTATATTCGTCCTCAAGAGTCCGTCGCTGATGTCCTTGACCACCATGCAGTGTGAAATCACCATTGGGGTTACACCCACACTGATACCTTACCTTACCTTTACCATGTATTCAAAGCTCAAAAGCCTCCTCCAGCTCTTTGCAACATTCTTGGAGTCACAACACAAAATAATAGGGTTGTTCCCCCACGTGCTCGCCCTCGTCCAACAATTCGCACCATTCATGAACGACCTTCTCACAAACCCTTGGCTAGCACAACGACTACTTCGTCGTATCTCAGCGCTGCTTTGCAAGGAGTGATCTCTACTCTTCGCGAGAAAGACACTAAGCTCTATCAACAGGTTGGTGTTCGACTGTGCTGGATCATTCAGAGTGCCCATGAAGTGACGATTGACCTGAAAAACATTGCATCGTCTCTTCGTGGCGTCTCTCCTCGCACTGTTGATTTTACCACAATGTACACCAACCTTTCTTATGACCACATTCTGAATAATGTGGCAAAAACTGTTGATGAAACTCGTGCTTATGCCCTTTCGGCAAGGTCGCACGCATTCACGCTGCGTTGCCCTCAACATGGTTATTCGATGACCTAGTTGTGGCCAACTGATTCAGGCCTGGATACCCTTTCTGTTTCTCTGATTCTCCAACATCTTCGCTTTGTTGTACAAAACAGTGTCACTTTTCTATACACAAGAGATGACACGCTTTAGAAACAAATTATCGGTATTCCAATGGAAACGAATGCTGACCCAGAAATTTCTAATCTGACGCTGTATTGGGATGAAACACGCTTTGTTAATGACACTCGTCAACATGATCTTCAAGCTGCCCAACAATATGACTTCACCTACAACAGAAAAATTCCCACGAGAAATGAAAGTTGAAAAAACATTCCATAAAAAAAAAATCCCTCATATTTATAAATTATCATTCCAATGTTCGTCCAATTCTAAAATTTCAGTTTTATTTGATAAGTTCTCGTCTAAATATGAGCTTTATCTTCCAACTACATCTATTTGTTAAAGATGGAATGAAAGTCTGGATGAGTTTTTGAAATGTTTTAATTAAATTTTCATTCTACTCCAACAAATATCTTCTAATTTAGATTAGATTAACCTATTTATGATTGAAAATCCTTACTTAGAATGAAAGTCCAATTAAAATATTTCCTGAACTCATCCCGACTTTCATTCCATCTCTAGCACGCAGTCCAAATAAGAAGGGATACCCTATTCTTGGAATGAAAGTTTGCAAATAAGATGAAAATTTTTAAAATTGGAATGTCATTTTTTAAGATGGAATGAAAATTCAACATTTAGATTGTAATTTGAATATAAAATGATTATTTAATTCTGGGAATTTTTTTCGTTGTAGCGCCTTATTGATGATGTTCTTTCATGGGGACAATTACCTCCTCCACCAGAACACTATGGGCTTGAGTGGAAGAAAACTACAGCTACAGATGGATCCTGTACGTTTTTAGGTATGCAGCTACGGGTCCGTTCCGATGGCTCGCTTCGCATGAGCAGCTTTGATAAAGCGGTTGCTTGGGACTTCCCTGTCATTCGTTATCCAAATGCAACCTCCAACATCCCTTCCCATCAACCGGCTGGTGTGTTCACTGGGCAGTTGATCGGATTTGAACAAATCTGTAACAATTGGTAGGACTTTCGAACTGTGGCAACAACACTTACTCGTCATATGCTTTCGCGTGGGCATTCCCCACCAACCCTTGCTAAGGGGTGGACCTTCTACATGCACTCCCGTCAACGTCGCTATCCTACACATGTGACACATCTCTCTCAGTGGTTCTGACGCATGTTGTGATGGTCCGCATATCATCCAATTTCTTCTTTGCCCGCACGATGCTCTCGTCCTGCCCCTGCATACTCATCTGCTGCTACCGCAATTTCCACTGCTGCAATCTCCACTCCTGCAGTGTCTGCTGTTGCGGTTTCCACTGCTGCAGTGTCAATTGCTACAGTTTCCACTGCTACAATGTCCACTGTTGCGGTTTCCACTACTGCAATTTTCATTGCTCGAGTTTCCACTGCTCCAGTTTCCGCTGCTGCGGTTTCCACTGCTGCAATTTTCAGTACAACAGTTTTCCTAACTGTAATTCCCCCTACTATAGTTTTTACTGCTACAACTTTCTGTCCTGCAGCTCCAATGCAAATAACATCACAATCTCTCCGACGCTCACGTCCTTCGCTTGCCCAATGCACCCCCCTCTCATCTTTGTCTGTGCTTGGCCGTGGATGACTGCGTTCGTCCTCACCACCCCCATCTCCTCCAAGGTCTCGCTTGCGAACAGACTCTCCGGTTTTCATTGACGACATCCGCGACATCGTCACTTGTCCGGGGATCAGCAACTTGTGTCTTTGTCTGCCCCGATTCTCTTTGTGCCTCCTGCAGGCAGCCGCCAGTCCCTAATCAGGATGCAGTCGCTGCCCAGAGTACACTCTCGACTCCAGGCACAGTCCCCACTTAGGATGCAGCCCTAAACGTTGAGGGATTGAAACATGACTACCCGGATTGCAGTTGACCCCACATGGAGTAGACCACATGGGGATCAACATTGTTCGGATGAACCACAATTTTGTGCTCCACCACACGCAGGGCACATGGGCGATCTGCAAATGACTGGGCCAGCAAACAACCCAACATAGTCTGGGCTTGCAACACGATCTGGGTGATCTGCAAATTGTTGGCCAGCATCCAACAA
>BFEA01000292.1:1729477-1739731 GCA_003427395.1 Chara braunii
CAGGCGTCACTATCAAGGAGATTATTTTTCCTCACTGTGCTGCACTCCATTACATCGTGGCGTTGTTCTTCTTCTTTTTGTAACTTATTATTTCTATGCCTAACTTGTTTTAAGATTGCTTTCATTTGGTGAACTTAAGGGGATTTTGATTACATCAGATTTTTCGGAGTGAGTGCAACTTAAGGGGATTTCGATTACATCTTTGCGGCGTTGTTTACGGTGTCGACTGGAAGAAGGAGTTTGCGGGCACGCTGTCCAAACCCTATACTCGCGCCGCGTCTGTCACCCACGGGAGGGTTGGTCGGGGCTCCTGTAACCTGCAAGAAAACCTGGTTAGTGCAGATCCACACAATGACCACTGAAATTCAACGAAGACGCGATGACGAGAAACTCATAGTCCAACACTCGGAAGAAACAATATATGCATTCCCATCTAGTCTAGAACAATCGGGTCCGATGCACTGTTCCCAGTCCCAGAAGTAGTTCCCGCTTCTCGATCGAGAAAGTCGGTTTGAGTCCCAACCGATCTTACTAATAGTCTAGGTCGGATTCTCCGCCCAATAGGATGACGCCGATAACGTGCCCGCCGATCCCAAGGGACCGTGCTCGAAGTCTCCGTATCTGTAGTAACTTCTCGTGCCCACTGGGGCCAGAGCTCAAGGTCAACTTTGACCATTCCTTTCTGCGCTCCCGTTCCCACTTCCCAGGGATTCCTCTGCAATCCCCGGATGCGTTGAGTCTCGATCTTACAACCAAGTGCGCCCTCCTGGGAGCCTTTCTCACAATGTAACTCTTTAGAAAGCCCGGTCCAAAAAGTGCCTCTTTAGGAAGCCCGTCTCGCAATCTACCTCATCTGAAAGCCATGTTCAGAATGTACCTCTTCAGAGGGTCCGGTTCAGTATGTACCTCTTTGTAAGGCCTGGTTCACAATGTACCTCTTCAGAAGGCCCGGTTCAGTATGTACTTCTTCAGAAGGCCTGGCTCACAATGTTCCTCCTCGGAAGGCCCGATTGACAATGTACCTCTTCAGAAGGCCTGGTTCACTATATACCTCTTCAGAAGGCCCTGGTTCAGCGTGTACCTCTTTCAAACGTTTCGGCTCCCCCGTGTACTTGCCCAACTCGCCTGATCTCAACGTACCCGCTCTCCGTATCGAATCTCAACGCGTCTGCTCAATAGTCCAGTCTTCACAGTGCCCGTGTAACGTGTTGTAGACGGGGCACGCCCCCGGCATGCCTTTCTGACGTGCGCCCTTGTACGCGCCCTCGGTGTGCCTTTGGTTTGTGTCCGCGCGGCCTTGGTGTGCGACCTTGGGCTGTGCCCTTGGTGTGTGTCCGAGCGCCCTTGGTGTGCGTCCTTGGTGTGTGCCCTTGGTGTGTTTCCGAGCACCCTTGGTGTGCGCCCTTGGTGTGCGTCCTTGGGCTGCGCCCTTGGTGTATGTCCGAGCGCCCGTGGTGTGCGGCCTTGGCGTGCGGCCTTGGTGTGCGCCCTTGGTGTGTGCCCTGATTGGCCGCAGGGCCTCGCGCGAGTGCGCTCATATGCCTTGATTGGCCGCGGGGCTTCACCCGAGTGCGCCCGTGCGTCCTGATTGGACGCGGGGCTGCGCCCGAGTGCGCCCGTGCGCCCTGATTGGCCGCAGGGCCTCGCGCGTGTGCGCTCGTACGCCTTGATTGGCCGCGAATCTTCACCTGAGTGCGCTCGTGCGTCCTGATTGGCCGCAGGGTTGAGCCCGAGTGCGCCCTTGCGCCCTGATTGGGCGAGGGCTTCGCCCGAGTGCGCCCGTGTGCCCTGAAGGGCTGCGCGACGCTGCGCCCAGGTGTGCCTGTGCATCCTGATCGGCTGCACGACACTGCGCCCTCGTGCACGCTGTGTTCCGACTCGTGTGCGGGTGCGCGCGGCTATCCCCCGCGTCCCGATCCCCTGTTCGCGGGTGCGCGCTAGTGCGTGCGGGTATTCCCCCGCGTCCCGATCTCCCGTGCGCGGGTGCGCGCTAGTGCGCGCGGCTATCTCCCACAACCCGATCACCCGTGCACGGGTGCGCGCTGGTGCGCGCGGCTATACCCCGCGTCCCGATCTCTCGTGCGCGGGTACGTGCTAATGCGCGCGGTTGTCCCCTGCGACCCGATAACCCGTGAGCGGGTGCGCGCTAGTACGCGCGGCTATCCCTCGCGTCCCGATCACCCGTGCGCGGCTGCGCACTAGTGCACGCCGCTATTGCGCGCGGACTTCCCCGCTCGATCCCGCTTATGCGCGGGTACGCGCGCTGAAGCATGCGGACCTTCCCACTCAATCCCGCTTGTTCGCGGGTGCGAGCGGACTATCGCCGCCCGTTCCCGCGAGTGCATGGGTGTGCGCAGTCCTCCCAGTCCCGCTAGTGTGCGGGTGCGCACGCTGATGCACGCGGACTCTCTCGCCCGATTCCGGCAGTGCGTGGGCGCGCACACTGATAAGCGTGGACTTCCCCGCCCGTTCTCGCTCGTGTGCGGGTGCGCGCGTTGGTGTACGTGGTGTGTGAGCACGTCCGCAGCTGTACGCGCCTTCGTGCCCTGTAGTGCGTGGCGAGCGTGCACGCTTCTGTGCCCGTGCGGGCTTACCTCTCTAGTGCGTATCCTCTCGTTGCTCCGATCCCGTGCGTGTCGAAGTGCGCCTCCCCTCTGGGTCGCCCCTCTTCTGGCCGTGCATGCCCGAAGTGTTCCCTGTGCACCAGTAAGTGCGCCTCCGCCAAAAGGCCTTGACCTTGAGCCCGGTTGGGCTTTTATCCTTTGCTGGGCTCTTTTCCCGGTGTACCCCAGCGTCTTCGTGTGCTCTTGGGTTGCCGACAAGTTGCAGCGCCCCGGTACCAGGCCTGCGCCCGGGCCTGTTTGGGCCCCCGAAGGTTTTTTTGTGAAAGGGGCCTTTTTGTCGGGTACCGGGCCTTTTGCAGCGCCCTGGTACTGAGCCTCCTCCCGAGCCTAGGTCCGGGCCTGTGCTCGCATGGTCCCCACGCTAAGGGTACCGGCCTTATGGAATTTCACAGGCCGGACCCTGGTTTTAATAATTCAGTGACCCTCTTTCCCCGCTTTAGGCCCGTAGGTACCCTTAGGCCTTTTCTTAGGGCCGTGTGCCCAGGCCCCAAGCGTGCTCAAGCAGCAATCCCGTCTCGGTTCTACCTACATGATGAACCTCGGCGCTGATTGCCAATTAGTTCCCTTGAGGGCCCGCCTTAAAGACCCAGGGCCCTTTTTGTCTGGCCCATGGTCCCGACATTCAAAGTAACCCTGGCCTCCTTGTTCCTGTCGGTCTTCTGTAGCCCCCGATCTCTCTCTGTAGCAGCCGCCCCTTCGTGCCTTGGCAATGATAAGTCTCCGTAGTGCGCGTAAGGAGGGCGTTTACCTAGAACTCAGGGATCCGCTTCTTCTTGACGCTTCGGTCTCCATTCTTGTCACGTGAATCTGATACCATATCCTTTGGTATCGGCTGCGATCCCGCCAGACAAATTGAGCGACTTCAGTCCCCATCAAGTGTTATCCTCAAGGAAGTAAAGGGTCGCGTAAGGCTTGAGCCGCCCAACAGCGGCTTGGTTTTCTTCTTCATCTTTTTTTTTTTTTTTTTTTTTTTAAACAGCCCGGGCTGATGCTAGGGGTGCGGATAGTAAGAGCAGGCGCAACTACTAGAGCTCCCAGGGAGGCTCCATCTATTGGTGGGGAGCAGCACCTGTTTCAAAGCGGCTCCAGCGTCCCTGAACATAGAAATTGTTTGGTTGTGAAAGCACACGACTGAATGACTGAAATGACTGAAATGACTGAAATGAGTGAAATTATAACTACGCAGCAGCCTAAGTTGATTGCCTACATGATAGCGGTAGCGGAGGGGAAGATGTAGAAACCACAGGTCCCTTGGCTACGTCTTTTTTTTGACTGCGGTCGAGTGAATTCTTGAAAATGCTTCGGCACCTCTTCGCCCTTCAGCTGGGGTGCCATGTATTCTATCGAGTACAATTGTTCTGCGTTACATTTTTCTGCTAGTAATCCCTTAATCCTGGACCCTGGGCCCCATGTCCTACCCTTCCTTGTTGAGTGCGAGTGTTCTGCATTCTAAACTGAGACTGACTGTGGTTGCTGCTGGTTGTGCCCTCTACTGCGAGTTAAACCCTAAGCCCTAAACCCTGAACCCTGAACCCTGAGCCCTAAGCCCTGAGCCCTGACCCTTGCCCCTCATACCTATCTCCCCYCCCACCCCCCCCCCCACTTTTTTAACCCATTCCATATCACTCCAGTTCCACCAGAGAACGTGCCGGGGGTGGGAACATATCTGGGAAGTCTCTCTTCTTCATGAATCTCAAGTGCGATTTATGCTTTCCCTTGGTGTAACTCTGTGTATCTTCCGCTCGTCTTAGTGTGCTCTCTTGTACGAACCTTCAATGTGATATGTGCTTTGTATCTTTGCTAGAATTGGATTTCGACTCATGTTTTCGTTGCCTTGCTAAGATGATCATTGATCTTGACTTTTTTTGTCTTGTTCGCTGTTTACTTTGGAACAGCCTAATTGCATCGTCGTCCTGACAATTGAACCCGATCATGGCTCTCTCTCTCTCTCTCTCTCTCTCTCTCTCTCTCTCTCTCTCTCTCTCTCTCTCTCTCTCTCTCTCTCTCTCTGTGTGTGTGTNTCTCTCTCTCTCTCTCTCTCTCTCTCTGTGTGTGTGTGTGTGTGTGTGTGTGTGTGTGTGTGTGCGTGAACAGCGTCCACAAAAGACCAGGGCCAGGGGAAGATGGGCCTCTGAGGTCCAAAAAGACCTCCATTCAAGAAAAAAGAAAAAAAAAAGAAAGTCCAATCTTTTTTGTTTTTTTTCCCCGCGCTAGTACATGACGGGGGCTATCCCCCGACGTTTTTTCCTTTTGGGGGGGGCCCTAAAAGACCGGAAAAATGTAGTCCACGGGCTGAGTATAACCGAGTACACGTTTTTGTGGTTTTGAACGCCAGAAACACCTAGCCCACCCGCGGACCTCTGCACAGGGTTGACGGGCCGGGGGTTGGCAACCCTGCGCCACGACAGCTTTTTTGTTTTCTTTTGGCTGGCACCAGCAGTCATCTTGGCCCCACGGCAATGATGGCACTGTTCATCCGAAGGCGTTGGAGTGTTGGTCTTTCCCTTCTTGAATTTCCCAAAGAAAGATAGTGGTAAATCGGTTCCAGCAAAATGAGCACGGCACCGCCGCACCGCCGTCCAGTTGAGCTAGGCTCACTGGTTCGGCAGAGATCAGAGACCCTTATGTTGCCTTTCACTGGGGTCATGTGTTGGACAATAGACCCCTAAGACTATGGTAAATGCGGTGTTGAGGGTCTTGAGTCCACTGTGCACTGAGCAGGTGATCCTTGCCAGTGTAAAAATAATGATGGGGTGTCACACCCGACGAACTGGGTACATGGAGTTTGTCTCCCATTTCGGGAGGGTGATCCTCAACCGAGTGCAATGAACAGGCGTCTAGCGCTGAGGGAGATCCTCGACGGAGTGCAATGAACAGGCTTCTAACGCTGACAAAGCAAAGACGAGATACTCAAGAGTCCTTGAGTTGTGTGTGAGTAGGAAAGGGTGTTAGAACTGTTAGGGAGTGGTCGATCACCAGTCGCGCCCAGGCTGGTTGCGCCATCATGATGGAAAGCCTGATCCTGCCACCTGCAACCCTTTCTTTGAACCACCAGTACTTTGCGGTGAGTCTTGGCCCGTATATCGGCCGCGGGCCACCGGCCCTTGTCGTACATGCGCCACAAACTTCAGGGCTTTTGCCGCTCCAACGATGTACTCCGTTGATGGACACGAAAGCAATTTCGACCAGTAAGTGCAAAGCACAAACAGAGGCGCCACGAAGTGAACAAGACTTGAAGAGCTGATGGTTCGCGTCTGAATTGTGTCGACATAAGCCACTAGGTGTGGTGGGCCGGAAGCAATTCTCATGGCCTGGACAGCGGGGCGGCGCTTCATTGGACGTCAGTTGGCTATGGCCACAAGTGACGACCTCGTAACCAGATCTTCTTGAAAACGTTTTTTTTTTTTTCCCCCCTCTTGAAATTGGTGCTCACAGGACCCACCCCATTCCTACCTCAACTTTCGTTTTGAGGGGATTGCCAGAAGCCTTTTTTGGTTCGTATGCTGAATCAGCATCTTAATTTTATTAATTTATAAATAAATTAATTAATAATTGATTTATTTAATTGCTTTTAGAGTTTGAGACTCCATTGCCGTGAAGGTTCTAAGGAGAGTACTGGAGGGACAAGTGTTTAACCGCGGAAGGTAATGATTGATTCCGCTACAGCTTGTCAATGAGCAGATGGAGTAGAAGGGCTGTACGGGTGGAGTGTTGCGGCGGCAAGTTCATCATGTTGTTGATCTGTGGAAGGAAAGCTCCAACTCCGTTATCATTTGAGCTCATCCATCTGCTGGCAGGCAAAACAGGGATCGCATGCAACCCGTTTTGCCTGGATGGATGTGCACGGCGCCCGGATACTTCCCAAGAGTCACAGCAGCATGTGCACCGCTACTTTGATTTTAATTTTTATAGATGGGTAAAAAGGGAATGTATATGTGCTTGTAATTGAGGTGAAAATAGAAGGAACCGTACCCACAAATAACGACCCGCAAAACTGTTTGCAGAAGGGGCAGTGGCTGATTTAATTTCTTCTGTGTTATTTCTGAGTTTAGGGTTTGTGGTGTGTAGCAGTCCAGTTTTTGGGCTTAACCGGTGATGTGTCGCCCTAAATCAGGACCGCACAAACTTTTGTAAGGGATGCCAGGCCCGATTCCTGGCACTTAAAAAAAAAAAAAAAGAAAAAAAAAGTAGTGAAATTAAGGTGCTTGTTGGACACTCCTGGGGCGAGGTCCCACTAGCAAAGAGGATTGGATTGAACGCCTGAATCTGGACTTTTTTGTGGGAAGGTGCAGAATGTGGCTATTGAACTGCCTTTCTGCATGTCCGCTTCAAACACTTCCAGCTTCAGGATATTTATCCAATCCTCTTTGCTAGTGGGACCTCGCCCCTGAAGGAATCGTAAAAGATTTAGGACCAGTCTTAAATCAATCCAAAACTGGGTCTGCTAATGGGGGATGCTCCTATCACCTCCATTAGCACGATCCAAGACATAGCGATGTTTAAAAAAAAATAAAAAATAAAAAAAAAAATATAAATAAAATAAAAAATCAATTTCAGGAATTGTGGCATCGCGGTTACATGCATTCCTAAAAAAACACTGTTTAGGACCAGTCCTAAGACAAAGTTGCCATTAAAACAAAAAAAAGAGAAAAATAAACAAATCCGTGCCTCAGGGTCTTAGCTAATAGGGTGCCACCACGGGTCATCCTCGGAGGACACCCTCTCCACACGGACACCTTGTTCCTCCGAATTTTAAAGCTCCTCGCAAGGAGCTTTATTTTTTGGGTACTTTTGGCTGGCTGGGGTTTCCTAAATTTTTAAGGACTAGGGTCTCGTTAGACACTCCTAAAAATGCCGGTTTTTAGGATTGCGTCCTCGTTGCACACAGTCCTAAAACGAAATCGGAGATCGAAAATGTGCAAACGGCGTTAGGACGAGTCCTAAAAGATTAAGGATTCCCCAGGCAAAATCGTCCTAAATTTTCCAGTAGCCCCCGACCTACTGAAAAATTTAGGATTCCCGCGTTTCACGGAGTCGTTGCGTCGCGCGCATGGCACCGTCGACACTCGTTGGTGGTCCAGAAGTGGTCCGTCGAGTCGGTGGTCGGACATCGGAGGTTTTCTGCGGCTCGACGCGGGCAACGGCCACGCACAGTAGCCGTTGGCAGAGGGGGTGGAGTGCGGAGGGCCGAGCGTCGGCGGGTGGTTGCCCGTACTGGACAGTTGGGTCGCTTGCGAGATGCGGAGTGGGACGTCGACGTGCGCAGGACGACAGACGGAGCCGCTTTGGGCAGCGCGGGCTGCAACGGCCGAATTTCAAAAGGAAGGCGGGCGTGTTCGTCATCTTCTGTGGTGGTTGTCCGCATATGAAGGTCGAGCGCCCCTGTCCCGGGCATGTCAGAACACACATCTGCAGTGGTCACGTGCGAGGGCGGCTGCAGAGGTGAATTTCATGGCTGACGTGCGGAGGAGATTGCCTCTGCTGGTACTCGCTGTCGTCGTCTTCCTGATTGTCGTCTTCCTCCACGTGTGTTTTTCGTGGCGGCCGTGGAAACAACAACGCAAGAGGAGGGCTTCGACGAGACGGGCGGCAGGCGAACGTTTAATGGCGGGCATGCAGGCACGACCGGCTGCTGCCGCAGGTCAGGAAGGAGTTTGATCTTCTGCGGCGGAGCCTCGAAGGCGGTACGACCCGTCCATGTACACCCATCTGGAGTCGTGGGACACGCCATTGCCCCCGTCGGACGAGGAGTCGGAGAAGGAAGAACTTTCGACGTTGCCTCTCGCTAGCGGCTCGACTCAGTTGTGGTCGCAGACGGTACGAGCAGGCGGGTCGGCTCCCGACGAAGGGGGCGAGCTCACGTCATTGCTGCATCAAGGCTTGCGGGACGTCGACGGCGGAGGAGTTGATCTGAGGTTCGGGTTGTGTTCTGGCGGCGGCAGGGATGCGAGCCGTACGTTCATCATCGACGGAGATCGTTCGGCACGTGGCGTTGAGCATGGTGGAAGTCTGCATACGGAGCAGTCCACACTTCGTCGCGTTGCACCCGTGACTGGCGCGGTCGGGCCATCGCCAGCAGGACGACAGCATGGATCGACTGCTCTGTCCGTGGATCAATTGACACCGACCTGGCCCGCACCCCCCGGGGTGGCAGCAGGGCCCCTGCGCATGGGCGGTGCACGTTCGCTGATGCCTGCGTGCACAACACCGATCGAATCCGGAGTGAGGGACGAGGGAACGTGCAGAGCGCCGGTACATCCACGACCAACTGTGGAGAACATAACACGTGGAGTGTCGAACATGCGGGCACACAGCGATGGAGGCAAAGACGACGTTGGATTCGGTGACGACGCAGACGAAGGGATGAGGGAAGACGTGGAAGCGGGGGACGACGACGACGACGTTCCAATTCGGCCTTTGGGGAAGACGGCTGGGAGGGGGAGAGGACGCGACAGAGGTGGTGTCCGTGGTCGATCCGTTGGCCATGGAGGCCGAGGTGGCGTAAGTGACGACGCCGGGAAGTCTCCGACGTACTGGTCTGCAGAAGACCAAATGCTCCTGGTGCGATGCAAGCGGGAGCAAGATATGCACCTCGCCGGCTTGTCTCACAATTACGGGCGGATGAAGACGAAAGAGTGGAAGTGGGAGGACATGTCGAAGCGGATGGCGAATGCGGGGAGGCCGAAGGACGCTGACGACTGCATGAAGAAGTGGGACAATCTGTTCCAGAACTACAAGAAATTCAGAGGTTTCAGAATGCCAGCGGGCGGCCAGATTTTTTCAGGCTGATGAACGAAGAGAGGAAGGAGCACAACTTCAAGTTCCGGATGGACATGGCGCTGTACAACGAGATCCACGCAGGCATGGTGGGGAACCACACGATTTTCCCTCCCAACGTTGCCGACACCGGCAGTCCGGATGGGGTGCAGCTGCCCAGGCGAGGAGCGGGTGGCGGGGAGTCTGTTTGTAGTGAGGCGGCCGGTGAAGGCTGCCCTGACGAGCGTTCTTCTGCGAGGGAGTCCGACAGCAACGTAGGCAGCGGGGCGGGAGGCGGGAAGTGGAAGAACGCGCGTCAGCAGGCATTCGAGTCCATCTCTGATGTCATGGAATGCCATGGCGCACTGATATCGTCGATGATCGAATCGTCTAGCAAGCGGCAATGCAGCATCTTCACGAAGCAATGCGACATATTGGAGCAGGAAGTTGCCGTCTAAAAAGCGCACTATGCGGCGTCCGATGAGACGCAGAGGATGATGTGCCAAACACTGTTGGAGATCGCTGCCGCCATCCGTGGTCGGTCGGCCATGTAGGCCATTGCGTGCTGTGTTGATCAAAGTTGGTTCTTTGCCGTCGTCATCGAGTTCTTTTTTTTTTTTTTTTTCTGTTGTGAATTTCATGATGTTGCCATTGGCGATGCTCGTGGACGGCTGCCGCGGAAGCAATGCCAAGTAGTCGACGGAGAATTGGGGGCGGCGAGAGGGTGGGGTTTCGTGCGAACTTGGCGGGAGATGAAGGTCGGGTCCTGCGGTCATGACGAGAGGGGGGGGGTTGTGTTTGTGTGTGTGCGCGCGCGCGCGCGCGCGTGTGTGTGTGTGTGTGTGTGTGTGTGTGTGTGTGTGTGTGTGTGTGT
>BFEA01000292.1:1902588-1913863 GCA_003427395.1 Chara braunii
AAAAAAAAAAAAAAAAAAAAAAAAAAAAAAAAACTCCTTACCTCGCGGCCATGGGCTGGGACCACCGTGGATGTGACGCCAGCGCACTTTTTGAAGTCGGCGTGTGAGGTTACTGCCCATTACTGTTATCTTTGCCTTTTCGAACTACGACCATTTTTCCATTGCCCATTAGTGTTTTTTTTGCCTTTACAGTTTGAAAGTGTGGTACTACTGCACTTGTTTCTTTTTTTTTTTACAAATGCGCCAGTCTATTCGTGGGGAGCAACACATGCTGGGAACTGGGACCAGCGTCCCTTATAGAATTATACAAGTCATTTGAAATACCAGGGCCATTACCTGGCTTCAGCTAAGAACAATCAGAGGAGTTCCAGAAAATTTAGGAAAAACATGGATAACTACTGACCTGTTGCTAGGCTACTCAAGTAGCAATTACTAAGTTAAAAAGGAAAAAGCGACACAACTCAGTGTGAACAACTTCGTGAAAACTTATTTTCTCCACTCGAAAGCAGAACGCAGAATACAAATCAATCAATTCAACACAGAATGGTTGGAAGTGGAAAACGGGGGCTGGGTGGGTAAAGTAATGTGGAAAGGGGAAGCTGGGAAGGACCAGGGCAGGCTGCTATCACCTCTCCTTTGAAGACTGGACCACGACAGACGCATCCATCCCACTACCCCCACTGACGGGAGTTCCCTGAGCTCTTCCCCCCACATCCCTTGTCAATCGTGGAAAGCTCTTGGTAAGTTGGTACGGAGAGTAAGGTATTATCCCAACAGCCAGAAAGAGGTTCCTCCGGTCAATAGGCGGCTGCTAAGAAGACCTCTACCAAACAGGTCGCCTCCCTTTAGAGCAGTACTGCAGTACGGCCAATTATTGCCAAGATGGGATCCTTATGCTCATAGTCATCTTCAAAGGGGCTCTAGACCCAGGTTCCAGAAAAAAAGAGGTGGTTTTTAAGTAGGAAGATGAAGGTCCAGCAATTGGGGGATAGCTGGTCAGGGATAGGCTGGAAAGTGGAAAAAGAGGGAACAAGGCTCAAGGCGGGGGGTCTGGATCAGCAGAAGGCATACAGCTCAGGGGAAAAGTCAGACACACCTTCAACAAGGGTTTATGGCTTAAGGATGTACAACGTACCAGAGAGTGGTAGTACAGATCCGACGCCCTGTAGAGGGGTGAAAAGGTACCGAGACCACTCACAAGGCTCTCATGACATCTGGATTCACTCTTAGACTATAACTTGTTCATCATTTTCAATCATGTTCAAAGGGGACACTGAACCCAGTTTCCAGCAGGTGAACCTCCCCACCAATAGATGGAGCGGCCGACAGTGGACTTACTGGGGGAGGCTCTTCATACCCCCCCCCCCAAGCAGGCACCACAATCATTCTCTCTAAAAAAACAAGCCTGGACGATAAGGTAGAGGTTTGGCCAGGTACCGGTTCCACAAAAGATTAGGGGGAAGGGGGGTGAAGGGTGGGGCGCGGCGGGGCGCAGAAGAAAGGCGAAGGCTGCATGTATGCTGCAACTTTCGCGGTGTCGAGCACATCGATCCGGCACCGCACCAGGGCAGCGCGGGACCCTCTCGGCCGCGTCACGCAGGAGTTGGTTTAAATCCTTCGTCGTAGATATACATGTGGAGCTTCCGCAAGCCGCTTCGGTCGAGTGCGCCAGCCATACCTCTCGCGAACCCCTACGACAGGATAGGGTCTGCGCGAGGCATGTCTTACCTCCACCTTACGGGAGCTGTCACCTCCCTTCGTTGGGCGTATCCCCATCGAGCTACCAGTCCACAGTACGAAAGCTAATCAGTTGCAATCACAGAGGTGGACCAGCCGAGGGCGTTTCTCGTTCGTTGTAGCATAGGGGGCATGCGCGGTAATACGCCTATCGGACCCACACGCGAACTGACATCTTGGGGGGCTGAAGTCCCAAGCGCGGCTCGTCGCCGGTCGACTAGGACGCATTCCACACACCACGCATACACCACTTTACGAACACAAAAATAAAACACCCACACACACACGAAACGACACAACACAAATAACGCGACAACGCTCCTAGCCCCTCGGTAGTCATCCCATAACTCTCCGATGCGGAAATTGGATAGGCGTCGCGCGCGAGACTTGATATAAAACCGCGCAGACGCATGGCTAACCCATATTAACTCGCAATGCAATCGTACGCAAACAGTCGCAATTATGGTGTACTATGTAGTGCCCATAATCAAGCGGTCCCTCGTGGATCCGAGTACCGCTTATGACACTCAAGTGTCAGACTCGAAGTGTCGTGGGGGTCTAGTCCCTCACCACATTGCACGGCTGAAGGAATAGTTGTGCTGCCGCCGCGAGACCTCCGACCTTTGGTCTGAGCGTCTCGGCAGGCAAGGCACATAGGCTTAGCACGCGGGCAGATTCCTTCTCTGCAGAGTCTAGGGCTTGAGATGTCCTGGACAAGGACCTTGAATCCCGGCCCAGGACCAACGTCCGGCTATAAAAATATCTAAAACATAAAGGTAAAAAAGGGAATCCCCCTTTTCTCTCGGGACACAATCTGGTTAACGCTTATGTACAACCAAAGTGGCCTCTGAAACACTCAGGGCACTTATAAATATATAAGGGTTAATTTTATGGGACGATCACTTCTCACAGTCACAGTGGGGCTCCTCACAACCATATATGTACGTAATCGCAGGCAATCACATCCAGAGTCCGAACCACAAACGCACCTGCAATCACATCAAAGATTCATCCAGAAGTCCACGTACTACACGAGTTCAACTTCAACCATTCCTTGCACTCATACCCCTTGCTTTAACCATACAAGCCTCACTCGTGCAACTCTTAAATAAATACTCAGTACTTTTGTTAGAAGACCATTCAATAAAGTCTGGGTGAAAACACAACAAAACAGTTCAATCACAAGGCTTAAGCCTTTACGTTGGGTGGCAGGAGTGAATTGGAGTTGAATCGTAAACCGACGAATCGGCAACTGACCTGTTATCAGTGATAACAGAAGATGACCCTCAAAGGATCAAGCTGAATCTAGTCCGGATCTTGAATCAAACGTTTAAGAGCACCTGTAACACATGATAGGTCAATGCCCCAGGCGAAACCTATAAGTCTATGGAGAATAATCCCCATATCACGATCCTACTCAAACATCCTAATCAACTAAGCATAAACCTACCTCTAAATCAGTGTCCAAAGGAAAGGTAGACTAGTGGCAGAATCACCCTTATTCAGGGTGAATCGCCTGAATTGCCACCTGTCAAAATATAATCTATCTCCTCTAAACTAAGAAAATTTCGGCAACGCTTCCCGTAGGAAAAATGCCTTTCCAGAATTTTTATAAGTCAAAATATAAAAGCAGAAATAATCTTTAACTCCGAAAAGTCAAATTATACCTAACTCCCTTAATTAGTATAAATTCGGGCAGCACTCCCTTTAGAATGAGACACTTCCCAGATCTATACTAAGTCAGATATAACCTCAAAAAGACAACTTGAGTCCAACTTAGACAAGATTTAACCAACTCCTTAGTTTTGTCGAAATTTCGGCAGCACTCCCTTTAGAAAAACGCTATTCCAAAATTTATACCAAGCTAAGTCCAGAACTTGAGAATAACTTTGAGTTCTCAAAGTCCAATTTTGTCTAACCCCCTGAATAAGTTAACATTTGGGCAACACTCCCTTTAGAAAAAGAGACTTTCCAGATTTTTACTGGGTCTGATATAAAGAAAAGATAAGTTGAACTTTGATAAGTCTTTTGACTAACTCTTTGAAGTTGTAGAAATTTCGGCAGCGCTTCCCGTAGAGGAAGTAGCTTGTCAAGATTTATACAAAGCCAAGTATAAAAAATGATCCCAGAAAATGTAAAAATTAATCTAAGAAAAAAAACTTAGCTTAGAAGATGCAGAAATTGAAACTAACTTCTATGGCTCTAGCACGCGGCGAGCAACTAAAGCAACTACCTATCAAACTGAAACTCAGACCAAGTAGTAGCCTCACTCAGTTACATGCAGGCCAAACCACAAAGGTAAGTACTCTCGCCATCCCAAGGTATACTTGGGCAAACAATAGTTCATGATCTTTCAATGCTTCAACCCTCTATACCCAGCTTACATAAGGCATAGGTCAGGCCGCCTGAAGTTACAGAGCGCGCTCAACTTAGCCAGACCTAAAGTCAGAATACCTAAACTTATAGAGCGTTCTGACTTAGCCAAGTGTACACAAACAGAGGGCACAACTACTTTTCTCTTCCTTGGGCATATGACTAGACCACTCTAGTCGCCCTGAACTGTTTAAAGTATCCAGGTTATCTATACATGTCTTCTCATTTGTCTTCTAAGGCTACATATGACTGATATAACTTAAGTCCAGTCTGCCCTAGTTTACCACCAGTTTTATTCTTAGTTATACTCTCTTCAAGTTGTGATAGGCTATAGTCAGACCACCTAAACTTATAGAACAGCCTGATTAGCTCGTTCTGAAATAAAATAATAACAAAATATAGCCAAGTTATAACCATTGGGTTCCAACATGTGCGAGGCTTTGAGCCAGACCCCCTTAACTTACAGAAGGATCTAACTCTCTGCGAATTTCATTTATCTCTGAACCATCATGTGTGTGACATCGAGTCAGACCCCATGAACTTACAGAAGGATCTGCCTCTTTGCCCATGTTATTTCTTCAGAATAAAGCGCAGGAAGATGCCGAGCCACCTAAACTTATAGAACAACTCAGATCTCCTCGTTTCAGAAACCAAAGAAACAGATGAAACCCCAGTGAAAACAAGGCAACCTAAGACACCAAACTTATTGAGCGCCCTGAGTCCCTGAAAATCAAGCGCTATCAAACCCCTCACAGGTCAGAGCAGTCCAGGCAAACCACAACACTAGGTCTCCCCAAAGTTATGGGGACATCCCAGCCTCCAGAGCAATCAGACCCCCTAAACTTATAGAAGGGTTTGATGCTCCAATCAAGCACAAAAGAAACAAAGCACTGAGTCTCCCCAAGCTTATGGGGACTTCCCAGCCTTAATGACCCAGTCAACCATCATGCAAAATAATCCTCCATCCTGCCTTTCCCAGATGCAGTTCCTTTCTAGCAATCTGAACTCATACAACAAATAAAGATGAAGCTGATATTGTTCAAGCATTCTTTTACTTTATCTGGTTCAAGTCCTGAAAGTCAAACAAAAGTCAAAGTAAGGTTGCACACCATATACTCAGTCAGAGATGCAATGGGAAATACAGATAGGGGTTCTACCTGGGTTTATAGAGAGACAAGCAATAATTACCTGTCAGTTCCCTGCCTCCAGAAATCCTCCGGCAGAGCTCCCGCAATCTGTGGGATGACTCCCCACAAAGTCTTGTTGCGGTCCTACGGGTTGCAATCCCGCTTGCCGCCTTCCTCTCGTAACAGGATTAGACTTAGAATAAGAAGTGCAGAATAAGGGGTTTCATACTCTCGAGATACGAGAGTGGTGCTCTCAGACTCGCGGGAGAGGGCCTTGATACCATGGATACGCCGGAGGGCTCCGCAATGACGGCAAAAAACAGTAACATGGTCAAACCAAAGCCAACATAGAACTAACGACACTCTGACGAGGCCTTAGATTGCAGCGGCAACCTCTCTCGTAGTCCTGCCCCTCCTTCGCTCTTGACGAACGCAGCAGCCTTCCATCGTTGACCCCTGGATGACTTTCTCGTTAGCGACCGGGCTCTTTCTCTCAAAAACTCAGTGTTTTCGCCAAGTTCGCCACCCCAAATGCTTGAACCATGGGCAGGCTCGTACTTACGAGGCTCCCCTCAGCCACTTCGTACCGTAAGATGGTCAACACGCCGGTCAATGGCTGTGCCATTTAGCACAATAGGCAGAGCACCACCCCGCAGACAATCCTCAGTCCCTCGGTTTACCCCTCGTTATTTCCCTATAACAGACTGAGTTGCTCGGCTGATCAGTAAATCTATAACCTCCATAGCTGATCCCCTTGTTGCTCCGGCTGATGGGACAAGCGGCACACCAGTTACCCGCTAACTCAGCAGTCACACATTCCTCTCTTCGATTGGCCCACCCTGTCCGCACAGTCTTCCTTCCTCATGCAACAATAAGCTCGGAGTCAGGTACGCCCTCTTTTCTCCTTCGGTTTTCTCTATATCACCCCCGTCACTCTTACTATACTCAACTTCTTTCCCTTGTCTCCCTCTCTGCCTGCTCTCTTTCTCTTAATGTTCCGGGCCGACTGTTTGGCCAACTCCTCGATTTGCTAGACGAGTGGCGCCGTCGTTCGACTTTCATTTCATCCCGCAACACTTATCTTTACAAGGTAAGTACTCGCTCCCCCGTTCCTTCCCAGACTTTCCCCCCTCACACATGACAACGGGAGAAGGAGTAACGATACTTATATATATATTTATATAAAAAGGGGGATGCGTATATTTCCGCTGAGACACGGGAAAAACACACTCCGCTCCCGATTTTCTCTGTCGTACGTACAAAATGGGGATGGATCTTCCGCTGCAAAGCGTACAGATACATCCAAAGGTCACAAGGTCGTTCTCCCTTGTCCTGCGCGCAGCCCCCGCACCCTGCAGCCGCAAACTTACAACTTCGTTGTGAGATGTGATATAACCATCGTGTTCGCAGGGGTCACGAACCCCCGACCGATCTCCTTTCTTTCTCGCTTTCAAAGAGAGTCGAGCGAGATTTCTACCTTCTCGGCTAGCCACCCCGCCATCTCCCCGCATCACCTCTCCTCAGTGGCCCTTCTTATACTAACCTCCTCGCCATTCTAATCGCACCAGCGAGTTCGCCCTAGGCTAAACCTCACGTTAGCCTCCTCTTTCACCGGATTCGATCCGCGACCGAGTGAAATACCGGTTGTTCACTCTCTCCCTCACCCGTCTCCTCTCGGCACCTCTGCGCACTGTTATTCCTTCCTAACTCCCTATCTACTGACCCCCTACTAAAACTAACATCGTACTCTAATTCGCAGCACCTAAAGAACACAGTTTACTACTTTATTTCGCTCGATTTCGTTGAGAATCGAGCGAAATATCGCTTTCTTCTATTTCTGCCATAGCCCATTTCCGCCATCTCCGCGCACGTCTTTTTCTTACTAGCTCTGATTCTACTAACCCTCTACTAATTCTGACACGAGATTCGGGGTCGCCCACGCCGAAAACCCCTACCTACACCTTCTCCTTCCCCGATTCCCTCGACAATCTCGTGAAAACTCGATTCCCCCTTCCGCCATGCCCCCGTTTCAGCCCGCCATCTTCACTCACACACCCGAATGCACCTTGGCGCGGTTTATGTCCCGATTCATTCGCCTTTACTGCTGCACCGCGCCATACTGCCCGGCCAGCCCCGCTGCCTGCTGTTGCACTCAGTCGCTCCGCCCCGCTGTCGGCACAACACCGCCCGACTGCTGCTCTCTCGCTACTACCTCTCCACCCGCTACTACCCGGTCGGACCGTGCCCTTCCGCTGTCCCTTCTGCTAGAGTCCAGCACCTCCGCCAGCTCGGCGCCCGAGCGGTCTGTAACCTCGTCTGCACCTGGCATGAACCTACGCCCAATCCACCCGACTCTCACCCCCTTCCCCTTTGGCCTATGCCAATCTCGATATTTCCGCTGCAGCTCGTCGCTCCCAGCCGGCGTTACCACTCCACCCGCTAGTCCGAGCGCTGCCCCGCTGCTCGCTCTCTCCTCCGTTCAGCTGATGTTGGCGCCGACATCGGCTCTACCGAGGCTGCGCAGTCCGACGGGCTACTAACTGTCGAGCAACAGCCCTTCGACCGTCGGCCTTCCTCCGTTTATACAAGCTGTCCCCGTACAGGGACCGCGCTAGTCTTCTCTATGTCGTTCCAATGTTAGCCGATGACCCGGGGCCCCGGTAGTACCCCCGGCCGCGGCCCTTCAAAGTCCGAACAACCATCTACAGTACCGCCTCATCTCGAACGGTACAGAGTATAGGCTGCCCTCAGGCTCCCAGGGGGAGATCGCTTGCGGGGTGGCACGGTGACTGACCCCTCTAAGAGGCCCAACCTTAATGCTACCGGCTAACCCCTGGTCGGCACCGCCCACCTGCTTCAGCTGGTATCACCCCGCTGGTGGGTGCCCCGCCCCCGCATGTACCCTCGCTTAGAAACTTGAGTCCGGATCTGGCCGCAGCGGGGTTCCCCGCCCCGGGGGCCGGCATCTCGTCCCCAGAACGGGACGCGAGTAAGACAACGATAAGCAGAAGAAAGGACCGGTAGAAGTAATAAAAATAAAACAGGGAAATTAACGGGGAACCCTACSGATCGGCCCCCTCCCTCCGCCGCGCCAGTAAACAAAAACGGAGGGGGATAGCCCCGTCAGGCCCTCAACCCCTCGGTCTTCTCCACGCCGCTCCGCTGTAGCTGCTGCGCCGATGCCCGCTGACCTCGATCCCCGAACCTTCGTAGCGCCAACCCAATGCTGCAACCTATAGGGTTAAGCCCACTCCTGGGTCTAGTTCCAACCAGCGTCTAGATAAATCGGACACTGCGTAGCGCACGACTGACTGAAAACACCTCAACGGCTACCCTGTTGTCGATGCTGTCCTCCATACGTACGCACGGGTCTTAGGTGAGCACCTTGGTCAACGAGACATAATGTTCCTAATCCCTATTTAATCAAGAGAAAACAAAAATTTTGGTCGGTGAACACGCCGACCCTCTAATCATCAACAATTAAAAGATCACGCGTGCCTCAAAAACCCGCGCGCCCACACACTCTCTATTTTAGTCAACCATTCAGTCAGCGTAAATTACAGMCGCAGCCGCGCCTAGCGTGGTATACTTAAATTTTTAATCCAGACTTATCTTCGGTCGCTTGCAAAAACCAGGGCGGATACCCTTGTAAGGGTATTCACACCGACAACTTACCGGACCATATTAAGGGACGTCCCCGTCGCTTCGCAAAATCAGAAACTATCAGATTACCCAAGTTGCTGACGAAAGGAGGGACCAATCCAGTTAATCGAGAATTTGGGGCAAAARCCTCCATCTATCTGTACTTGTCCACCGGTATACCACCAACTTATCACTGGGTCTTTAGTTATCCCCCCTCTTTTTAGGATGAACCTCCCAGGACCTACTTAAAACACCTTCATTTTGAAGATGAGTCTTCCAACAAAATCATATCAGCCCCTCTTTCAAAAAATCTGAAGGGGTCTTAACCCATAAAACTTTTTCAGTCATGGAAGTGACTGTTGCTGACAAGACCGTTTGCAACCTCCAATAAGGTTAGTGAAGGGTCCCTGATGCCGGCGGGTCTCCCTACCGCAGGGCACCTTTACTAGCCCTTTTTGTGACTAGGCAAACATGACTGCTGATTCTGGCGGTTCGTCTTTTACCCTCTGCTGCGTACAAAACCCACTTGCGATTCACAACCAAGGGCCAAGACATAAGGAGTTTCTTATTCTGGCGGGTTTCCCGGTCGCAGAAGACGGCCCTCACCGGCAGCTGAGAACCAACAAGGTGGAATTCGCCGATTCAGGCTGATGATAAAATTCTTCCTTAATCTTTCAGGCAAACATGGTCCTTTTCGTCAGACTTTATCACTCACCAGTAAGCTTACCATGCCATAAATCAGTTTACTCACCTTTGAAGGAGAGTCTTCCAACAACCAAAATCATCCCCCTTTTCCAAAAATCCAAGGGGATCTCAAAATGGGGCTAAACACCCCCTCCCTCAAAATCACAAGGGGTCTCATTACAGAATAAAACACCCCTTTTCCCAAAACTCACGAGGGCCTCGTCGCAGCACAAAACATCACAAAACATTCCCTTTTCCAAAATCCAAGGGGTCTCTTCACAGCACAAAACATCACAAAACATCCCCTTTTCCAAAATCCAAGGGGTCTCTTCATAGAACAAAATATCACTGAGAGACCATCTTACGGGTCTTCATCACAACTTAAGCAATCAACAATCGGCCTGGTGAAGCATTCGAGTCTCAAGGACTCATAAATCTTCTAGAAATCCTCACAACTTTTTACAAACGGAYTGCACWTCCTTCCCTTATACTCTGCCCTATCAGCTKCCCGTAGGCAGGTTGCACGAGTATACYGRGGAGTAGGCAGCTTTACATATCATACATTCACACATCCTTCATACAAARCCAACATTCATCAGGATAGGCCACACGCGTGAGAATGATAGTTATCRTCACAAAAACCAAGCCTCATAGGGTCTCAATTCAATATGTACACCAGGATAAAATRTCTCTSTAAAAARTAACATAGGTATTCATCCCTCACACCCCACTCTGCTGAGTAACCCACGTTTCGAACACACGARTACCTCRKAATATACCCAATCATACACAAAAGCTCAAAGCACGCGATTCTATCCCAACACGCCAACATATCACACATCTGGATACARCTATCTAAATCACACCCCAAAAAGGAGCAAAAGRTTTGTCCAATACYACAATCCGCACATGTACAGATGGACAAGCTAGTCGTGGCTACGCCTAAGTATACACATATCTAGCTCAGTCCCTATGYACWGGAAAYCTCTTTCCTACTGAYGTATAGGCGAACCAGTCCCTACTCACTCATTTCCTCCTGGCTTCACCTATACGGTTGAACTTTACTCCTATCTACAGTCCCAGTTACCTTACCGGACCATTATTGCGAGAGTTMCCCTCCAATCTGTTTTCCCTCTCTTGCAATCAACTCCCATTGTCTAAGTCGTCTGGACTCAATGCCTCTACCTTTCAGCTGAGCCTAGATTATATCGGGCCGGTCGCGTCTCTTCCCTTATCATTCCCTTCCTTTTCTTCCCTGCGGGCTCGTCTCGCTTCCTTATACATGCGAGGCGTATGACCCGTCTTTCCAGAGTAATTACACACAATCCTCGACCAGTGCTCTCGCAGCCTCTTACTTTTCCGGCTTGCCCAACTAGAAGCTGGTACCGTTTTCTTGTCACTACTTTCTCCCCTTGGATCAGGTGCCGCGGGAGGTTGGGCTACCCCAACTTCTTCCTGACTTTCTCGCCTTTCTTGCCCTTTCCTGCTTGGAATGTTAGTCGTCCTCTCACAGCTAGGGATCACAACATTCTTTGTCTTATTCTGCACCTCTTCTCTCTTGGCATGTGACTCACGTTTTCTCCCTTCACCCCACCTATGATTCCGCTCGCTCGYCTTACCATCCTTTCGAGGCTCATCTTCCACGCCTTCGGAGGTGTCAGCCGCCAATCCATCTGTCCTCTTGCCAACCTCATCCCTTTCACAGTCTCTTA
>BFEA01000293.1:30369-78898 GCA_003427395.1 Chara braunii
AGAGAGAGAGAGAGAGAGAGAGAGAGAGAGAGAGAGAGGGGCAAGGTTGGGGTAATGGCCCCCAACGAGAGCAAAGCCATCCCCGTTAACAACGTCATGAAAGGGAAGTCCACTTTCGCACTGTGTTTCGACGTGCCGACATGTTATTGGTCACTATTACTTGAAGACAACCCCAACAGAAGATCAGGGATTGGGCGCTGAAGGGGGACATCAACACAAATGTTTACACCGTTGGGATTTCGCGATTATCATGATTCTGACATTTTTCCATGAGCTGACATGTTATTGGTCATTATTACTGGAAGGCATCCCCAACAGAAGATCAGGCATTGGGCACTAAAGGGGGGTATCAAGACAGATGTTTACACCGTTGGGATTTTGTAGTTATCGAAATTTAGATTTTTTTCCATGTGACTGAGCTGGTGAATGCTTGTTGTCACTGCGGTAATCTGATAATGGCTATGTACACGGAGTGTAGTGCCAAGAGGAAAAACGTGGCCAAGTGAGAAAGCAGCCCTAACTAATGAACCAGTCCTGAAAGGCCTTACCAGCCTCGATGCCTGACAAAAAAAAAAAGAATTAATCAGGGTGTTGGAGGAGAGACCCTTGTCATTGATTTTGCTTGAGTCGCAAACTTTCATATCAAATTTGTACATTTTGTTTTCTTTGTTTTGCTTTTTCGTATTATTTAAGTGTGCAGTGGGGGAACATAAAAGCCAACTTAAAGTGAGAAGTGACAGGCGATCTGAACAACACTCCCTACCGACCGCTGGAGTTAGACGAATTTTGACTTTATGGAATCCAAAGATTTGGCTTTTGGACTAGTATATTTTCTGCGATGTCACTTTCCTACGGGAAGCGCTGCCGAAATTTTCCTAAGTTAGAGGAGTTAGCCTATATTTGGACAAGTGGCGACCTATGTAGGGGAGGCTATGGCCAGGTCCCCCTCCTTACGCTCAGTGCTATCTAGAGGTGGACCTAGACTTGGTTAGATATGACGGCTCGAGTAGGATTAGGATGTGGAGATCACTCTCCCTGAGCGTGTAGACTTGGCCTGGTTTGTGTCAAAGGTCTCTTGGATCAAGTCGCTTCGGGACGGGGACTAGATTCAGCTTTGATCCTGCAAGGATCACCTTCTGTTATCACTGATAGCAGGTCGGTTGCCGACTCGTCGTTTTACGACTCAACCTCAACTCACTCTCCTTACTCAACCTAAACAGGCTTCAACCCTGGTGATCTTCTCTGTTTTGTTAAGGTTTCACCCGGACTTTTATTGAATGGTCATTTATCAAAGGTACTGAGTATTTACTTAAGGTTGGTTGGCTGGAGGTTGGGGCTTGCATGGCTGAGGCGAAGGGTATGAGCATGGAGGTTGGTTGGAGTTGACTCCGTGTAGTGTATGGATTTCTGTTTGACTCTTTGATGTGATTGCAGGTATGTTCTGTGACGTGGATTATTGGATTGGACTGCTCTGCGATCTTATATATGTGCATGAGGAGACCCACTGTGATTGTGAGATGTGATCGTCACACGTTCATTCCCATATGTGTACATATGTGTGTATATGTGTATGTATGCGTAGTAGGGTACTTGTGTGGCGTGAAGAGTCCGCGTGCTAAGGACTTAATCCAGGGTTGGCATGAATAGAAGGGAGGGAACGACCCTTCTCTTTATATATACGCTTCTGAAGAAATTGTGGTCGGACATTAGCCCTGAGCCTAGAATACGATGGTCCTCGCCCAGGACGACCGAGGTCACAGGACTAACTCT
Organism: Chara braunii; assembly: GCA_003427395.1. Lineage (NCBI taxonomy): Eukaryota > Viridiplantae > Streptophyta > Charophyceae > Charales > Characeae > Chara > Chara braunii. Next base: position 32,140 of record BFEA01000293.1, read on the forward strand.
GAAAAGGTTCACTTCCGATAAAAGTCGAGGTACTTTCCTTGTTGGGATTTATTTTGGTGGAACGATAAAGTTTTGGGCGGAAGGGTCAGCGTGTCGCTGGTGATGCGCCAGACAACTCACCACCGCTCCAAATCCCTTCCTTCCCTAGGGACCGTCTTACCCCGCACCCGTTGGGACACCTCAGGGTGCAGAAGGCGGTAAGACCCTCAGGCCAGTTTTACGCCCGGTAAAGGGTTACCTCCCCTTAGCGCGCACTTCAGCCGACGCCTGAGCATCGAAAGCAACCGCATGGCTCAGAATAGGTCATTCGGGTATGGGCACCACATAATGCGCCGTCATCGCAGTTACTCACGTAGCGCTGCATAGTGAATTGGTATGCGTGGATCCTACGTTCGAGCGATCTTATACTAAACCTCGCTTATGGCAGTTACCGACTTCCACTGCGCAAAGTTATGGGTTGGATACGAAAGAGACTAGGAGTGTGTCGCGTTGTACGTCCTTCGTGTCGTTCAGTACCCGTGTGTGTGTGTGCACGTGCTTTACTTTTGTGTACCTTGTAGTGGTGTGTGCGTGGCGTGTGGGATACGTCCTAGTCGACCGGCGACGAGCCACGCTTGGGACCTCAGTCCCCCCAAGACGTCGGTTCGCGTGTAGGTCCGATAGAGGCGTAGTGCCGCGCGTACCCCTTATACTACAACGAACGAGAAACGCCCTCGGCTGGTCCACCTCTGCGATTGCAGCCGATCAGCTTTCGTACCGTGGACTAGTAGCTCGACGGGGATACACCCACCGAAGGGAGGTGACAGCTCCCGTAAGGTGGAGGTAGTCGTGCCTCGTGTAGGCCCTGTCCTGTCGTAGGGGCTCGCGAGAGGTATGGCTGGTGCACCCAGCCGGAGCGGCTTATGGAAGCTCCGTGTATATACCACAACGGGGATGTGTACTCTGACTCCTGCGTGACTCGGCCGGGAGGGTCCCGCGCTACCTCTGAGTGGTGCCGGACCGATGCGCTCGACAGCGTCTCGGTAGGCAAGGCAAATAGGCTCTGCACGGGGGCAGATTCCTTCCCTGCAGAGTCTAGGGCTTGGAATGTCCTGGACAAGGACCTTGAATCCCGGCCCAGGACCAACGTCCGACTATAAAAATTTCTAAAAAACAAAGGGATACAAGAGGGTCTTCCTTTTCTCTCAAGCCATAATCTGGTTAACCCTTGCGCACGATCTCAGTAGGCCGTGCGCATACCCAAGGCACATATAGATATATACATAAGGTTTATTTATATAGGACGATCACTTCTCACAGTCACAGTGGGACTCCTCTCAGCCATATATGTATGTAATCGCAGACAGTCACATCCAGAGTCTGGACCACAAATATACCTGCAATCACATCAAAGATTCAACAAAGGTCTCAACCTACACGGGGTCAACTTCGACCATTCTCTATGCTCATACCCCTTGCTTTAGCCGTACAAACCTTACTCTTGTGCAACTCCCCAAAATAAATACTTAGTACTTTTGTTAAATGACCATTCAATAAAGTCCGGGTGAAAATACAACGAGACAATTTAAACCACCGGGCTAAAGCCTTTAGGTTGAGTGACAGGAGTGAAGTTGAATCGTAAACCGACGGATTAGTAACCGACCTGTTCTCAGTGATAACAGAAGATGATCCTTGTGGATCAAGCTGAAACTAACTCAAATTTTGAATCAATACGATTAAGAGGACCTGCAACACAAGACATGTCAATCCCCAGGCTAAACCTATAAGTCCATGAAGAATAATCCCCATATCACGATCTCACTCAAATCATCCTAATTAACTAAGCCTAAATCTATATTTAGGCAGTGCCCAAATCAAAGGTACACCCAGGCATAATCTCCCCTATACAGAGTGGATCGCCAGAACCGCCGACTGTCAAAATATAATCTATCTCCTTTAAGCTAAGAAAATTTGAAAATTTTTGCAGCGCTTCCCATAGGAAAAGTGTCTTTTCAGAATTTATATCAGCCCAAATATGAAAACAAAACTAGTCCTCAACTTTTCAAAGTCCAATTTGGTCTAACTCCCTGAATTAGCAAAAATTTGGGCAGCACTCCCTTTAGAAAATGAGACTTTCCAGATTTTTACTAAGCCATATATGAACTTTAGACAAGTTGAACTTTAAAAAGCCAAAATTTGACTAACTCCTTGGATTTGCAGAAATTTCGGCAGCGCTTCCCATATAGAAAGTAGCTTACTAAAATTTATACAGAGCCAAGTATAACAAAAAGATCCCAGAAAATGCCATAATTGATCTAAGTAAAATAAACTTAGCCCAGAAAATGCAGAAATTGAACTAACTCCTATCGCTCTAGCACGAGACGAGCAACTAAAATAGTTACCTGTCAAACTGAAGCTAAGACTAAGTAGTGATCTCACTCACCCATATGCAATGTCAAACGTACTCTCACCATCCTAGGTTAATCTGAACAAACAATAGTTCATGATCTTACAGTGTTTTAACCCCTTATACCCAGCTTACATAAGGCATAAGGTAAGGACTCTCAAACTTATGGAATGTGCCTTACTTAGCCAGGCATAAAGTCAGGTCAGCCAAACATATGAAATGATTCTAACTTAGCCAAAGTATACACAAACACAGGGTACAACAACTTTTCTCTTCTCTGGGCATATGACTAGGTCATTCTAGTCGCTCTGAACTGTTTAAATAACCAAGTTATATATACCTCTCTGAACTTAATCTTCAAGGTGGGTGTAAGACTTAGCCATTCATCTTAGAAACAATGCTTGGTCGGCCCATGTTACCTTCAGTTATACTCTTTAGTTATACTCTCTTCAGGTTATGATAAGCTATAGCCAGACCACCTAAACTTATAGAACAGTCTGATTAACGTGTTCATAGATAAAACAATAATAAAGTATAGCCAAATTATAACCTTGGGTTCCAACATATGTGGGTTTTGAGTCAGACTACCTGAACTTACAGAACAGTCTGACTCACTGCCTGATTCGCTTCTCTCTGACCCAATTTGTGCGTGGCATTGGGCTAGACCACCTGAACTTACCAAACGGTCTGCCCTTTGTCAGTTTCACTGTCTCAAAATAAAACAGGAAAGCGTTGAGCCACATAAACTTATAGAACGGCTCAGACCTCCTCGTTCAGAACCGAATAAACAGAGGAAACCCAAAATAACCAATGCACCTGAACTTACAGAACGCACTTGGCCCCTGAAAAGTCAATCACAAACAACCCTCATAAGTCAGAGAAACCAGACCACCTAGACTTATAGAATAGTCTGGTTCTCAAGGGAACCCCACAACATCAGGTCTCTCAAAACTTATGGGGACTTCCCAGCCTCTAGAACGGTCAGACCACCTAAACTTATAGAACAGTCTGACGCTCTATTCAATCCAAAATAAACAAAGCACTGGGTCTCCCCAAACTTATGGGGACCTCCTAACTTTATTGACCCAGCCAAACTTCACAGCAATACTGCCTTCCTCCCAGTCTTCCCTTAGATGAATTCCCTTTTTACAATCTGCTTTCAGTCAAACAACAAAACTGAAACTGAAATTCTACACACATTCCTGTATTTAAGTCTGGCTTGTGTCCTGAAAGCCAAACTCAAAGTCAAAGTATAACGCAAGCAGTATACTCATTCAAACACAATAGGTAGTACAGATAGGGGCTATAATATGGATTTATAGGGAAAAATAATGGTTATCTCTGAGTTCCTTGCCTTCAGAACCCCTCCTGAGTTCCGACAAAGCTCCCGCAATCGGTGGGCTGACTCCGCACAGAGTCTTGCTGCGGTCTTATGGTTTGCAATTCCGCCTGCCGCCTTCCTCTCAGATCAGGACTAGACTTAGAGTAAGAAGGACGGAGAAAAGGGGTTCCAGACGCTCGAGATACAAGAGAGAGACTAACTCAACTCGTAGGAGAGGGCCTTGCAATCTTCATGTGTCTGAGGGTCCCGCAATGGCGGCCAGAACGTGTTCCAGCCTAGTCAACCGTCGTCAAACTACTAACTGATGACTCCCTGGTGATTCCCCAAATCGCAATAGTACCTCCCCTTTTACAATCGCAGTCACTCTGAAGCGCCCGCTGTCGAGCTCATCGGTCCGGCACCGCACGCGGCGGCACGGGACCCTTTCAACCGCGTCACGCAGGAGTTGGTCCAACCTCGACACGAGCGCGCAAATTGAGCTTCCTTAGGCCGCTCCGGCCGAGTGCGCCAGCCATACCTCTCGAGAGCCCCTACGACAGGATAGGGCCTACGCGAGGCACAACTTACCTCCACCTTACGGAAGCTGTCACCTCCCATCGTTGGACGTATCCCCATCGAGCTACCCGTCCACAATACGAAAGCTAATCAGCTGCAATCGCAGAGGTGGACCAGTCGAGGGCGTTTCTCGTTTGCTATAGCATAGGGGGTACGCGCGGTAATACGTCTGTCGGACCCGCACACAAACTGATATCTTGGGGGGCTGAAGTCCCAGGCGCGGCCCGTCGTCGGTCGACTAGGACGCATCCCACGCACCACGCGCACACCACTCTACGAACACAAAAATAGAACACACACGCACACACACACGCACGTACAACGCGCCACAACACGAACAATGCGACAACGCTCCTAGCCCCTCGGTAGCCGTCCCATAACTTCCCAATACGGAAATCGAGTGGGTGTCGCGCGCGAGACTTAGTATAAGATCGTGCAGACGCAGGGCTAACTCATACCGACTCGCAATGCAAGTGTACGCAAGCGGTCGCAATGATGGCGTACCATGTAGTACCCATACCCACGCGGTCCTCGTTCATCTCGAGGGTCGCGTTCGAGACTCAAGTATCGGCTAACACGCGCCTAGAGGGTTAATCTCTCGACGCTGAACAACCGCCATGCGCGGTTGGAGACCACACACCCTCTTCTACACCCTTATGCAGAGCGGGTGGTATACAGGCCCATGCCTGTGGTGGTAGTCGTCTCTCGTGGCTCTAGGGGTGAGTCCTCCCCGGGGCCTGGGCGAAAGTCAATGGGTTTGACTTTGACGGCTGCCATAGATTACAACTTCCAACCATAAAAATCTCCAAGAAGCAACAAGACTCGCACGAACCCAAGAAGAGGGGATAGGGCAAAGGTCTCCTGGCCCTTAAAACAAACACTCATGGCCTTGGGACACACTTCCCCTCTATGGGCAGTGCCGACGGCCTATAATAATCCCAAGCGTTGCGCCTACGCGCAAGCCCGGCGGTCCCATAACTTTTAGACGCCGGGCGGCGAGGCGTCGCGCGCAGGGCTTTGATATAAAACTGCGTGGCCGCAGGCCAACCCTATGCCAACCATTGATGCCAATTATATGTGGTAACCGCGGCTTAGGCCTCGCGATATTGAATGGCTGAAGGAACTCATCGCGGGGGGTTTCCCCCCCCCCCCCCTCTGATATTTTCGCCCTTCAGGCGGGGTGCCCCGCCGGCCAAAATAAATAGGCTCTATGCGGGGGGAGACCCTTCCCCTTCAGGGCCTAAGGCTTGGGATGTCCTGAACAAGCACCTTGAATCCCGGCCCTGGATCAACGTCCGACTAAGAAAGCCCCAAGACGCAAATAGGCAGAAGGGAGGGTCTTCCCTGTCTCTTAGCCCCAACTTCTACGCGGTTGTCAACACGGCCCCTTAGGCCCCTCGAATACCCATTGTACGTATACCCATACATACATGCAAAAGGGGATAGAGTTATGACGATCAGTTATCACAGGCACAGTGAGACTCCTCACAACTATGTATATATATATGGAATCGCAGACAGTCGAAATCCAAAATCCGAGCCACATAACATACCTGCAATCACACCAAGAATCAAGCGACAAAGCACACATTACACGGAGTCAACCCCAACCATTCTCTATGCTCATACCCCTTTGCTTTAGCCATGCAGGCCCCAATCGTCGTTCCAACCAACCTTAATTAAATGCTCAGTACCTTTATCAAATGGTCATTCAATAAAAGTCCGGGTGAAACCCTTAACAAACAGTAAAAACCACCAGGGCTAAAGCCTTTTAGGTTGAGTATGGGAAATGAGTTGAAATTGAGTCGAAGACCGACGAATCGACAACCGACCTGCTATCAGTGATAACAGAAGACGATCCTCTTAGGATCAAGCCGGAACTAGTCCAAATCCTGAATCAAATCGATCAAGATGGCCTGTAACACAAGACAGGTCAATCCCCAGACTAAGCCTATAAGTCCATGGAGAATAATCCCCATATCACGATCCCACTCAAATCACCTTAATTGACTAAGCCTGAATCTACTTTTAAGCAGTGCCCAAGCAAAGGCAGATCCTGGCTTAATCTCCCCTATTCAGGGTGGATTGCCAGAATTGCCCCTGTCAGAATATATTATAACTCCTATAAATTAAGAAAATTTCGGCAGCGCTTCCCGTAGGAAAAGTGCCTTTTCATAATTTATACAAGCTCAAATATGAAAAACAGAAATAGCCCTTGACTGTGCAAGTCCAATTTTGTCTAACTTCCTGAATTAATAAAAATTTGGGCAGCACTCCCTTTAGAAAGGGAGACTTCCCAGATTTACACTAAGTCAGATGTGAACTCAAAGGACAACTTGAGTTTAACTTAGACAAGATTTAACTAACTCCTTAGTTCTGCAAAAATTTTGGCATCACTCCCTTTAGAAAAGTGTTATTCCAAAATTTAGCACCTAAAAGTCTCCCTTTATCAAAATAACTTCGACTTCTCAAGTCTAGAACCTAAAAATAACTTCGACTTCTCAAAGTCCAATTTTGTCTGACTCTCTGAATTAGCAAAAAATTGGGCAACACCACTTTTAGAAAGGGAGACTTTCCAAATCTTTACTGAGTCAGATATAAAGAATAGACAAGTTGAACTTTGACAAGTCAAAAGTTCACTTACTCCTTGGATTTGTACAAATTTCGGCAGCGCTTCCCGTAGAGAAAGTGGCTTGCCAAAATTTATACAAAGCCAAGTATAACAAAATATCCCACAAAATGCAAGAATTGATCTAAGTAAAATAAAGTCAGCTCAGAAAATGCAGAAATTGACTTAGCTCCTATTGCTCTAGCACGTGGCGAGCCACTAAAGCAACTACCTGTCAACCTGGAATCCAGACCAAGTAGTAATCTCACTCAGCCACCTGCAAATCAAACCACAAAGGTAAGTACTCTCACCCGACCCAAGCTCCTTTAGCAAACAATAGTCCATACTTCCTCTGTGAGTTATCCCCTCATACCCAACTTACATAAGGCATAGGCTAGGGCACCTGAACTTACTGAGCGCGCCCAACTTAGCCAGGCCTAAGGTCAGAATACCTAAACTTATAGAGCGTTCTGACTTGGTCAGGTATACACAAACAGAGGACACAACTACTTCTTTCTTCTTTGGGCGTCTGACTAGACCACTCTAGTCGCCCTGAACTGTTTAAATAGCCAATTTATATATACCTCTCTGAACTTAGTCTTCAAAAGGACATAAGGCCGAGCCGCTCAACTTCGAACACTGCTCAGCCTGCCCATGTTTACCTTCAGTTATACCTCTTAGTTATACTCTCTATAGTTATGATAAGTTGTAGTCAGCCTACCTAAACTTATAGAGCGGCCTGACCAGACTGTTCGTAATAGCATAGTAATATAATATAGCCAGATTATATCCCTTAAGTTCCAACATGTGCGAGGCATTGGGTCAGACTACCTAAACTTATAGAGCGGTCTGATCCTCAGCCAGGTTCGTTTCTCTCTGAACCAATCTGTGCGACGCAGTGGAACAGGCTACCTAAACTTATAGTGCGGCCCGTCCCCTTCCAGGATTATCCCCTCAAAACAAAACAGGAGAAGGGTTGAACCACCTAAACTTATAGAGCGGTTCAGACCTCCTTGTTCAGAACTAAGGAAACTGAACGAACCCCAAGTAAAACGAGGCAACCCAAGGTACCTAAACTTATAGAGCGCCTGGGGTCCCTGAAAGTCACCCACAGTCAAACCCTTACAAGTTAGAGCAGTCAGGACACCTAAACTTATAGAGCGTCCTGACCCTCCATGCAATTCACAACACCAGGTCTCCCCAAACTTATGGGGACATCCTAGCCTCCAGAGCTTCAGGCTACCTAAACTTATAGAGAGGCCTGAGGCTCAATGCAATCCAAAGATAAACAAAGCGCTGGGTTTCCCCAAACTTAAGGGGACCTCCCAGCTTTAGTGACCCAGTCAATCTGCACACAATACTGCCTTCCTCCCAACCTCCCCTTGCATGCAACCCATTTCGTTCACAATTTGCTTTCAGGCAATCAACAAACCTAAAGTTGAGATTGCACACACACTCCTTCGCTTCAGTCTGACTTAAGTCCTGACAGTCAAACCAAAATCAGAGTACAGGATCCAGACAATACACTCAGCCAAACGTAGAGAGATGTACAGATAGGGGTTATAGTTAGGTTTATAAAGGGAGTCAAGGGGTTACCACTCAGTTCCCTGCCTCCAGGACTCCGCCTGAGTCCCGGCAGAGCTCCCGCAATCGGTGGGGCAACCTCCCACAAAGACCTTGGCGCGGATTACGGGCCACACGCCCGCCTGCCACCTTCCTCTCAGAGCCAACGGACCAGACTTAGAGTGAGAAGGGCAGGGTGAGAAAGAGTAAGACCCTCAAACTTAGGAAGAACACACTCAGACTCGCACAAGAGGGTCTTCGATTCTTCAGCGCCTGAGGGCCCCTCAATGGCAGCCAAGAAAACGCAGCAGCTTGTTCAACCCGCCGTCATTCCGTGGGAGTCAACCTCCCCCTTTTGCCACCACTCTACTTCCTTCACACTGCCACAATGATCCGGTCACTCCCCTCTCACCCCGCTGTTGCCTTCCTTGCCGGAGTTACCGCCACATGGCCCTCAAATGACTTCACTCAACCACGTAGCTGTCTCTTATACACATCTAGATGTGTATAAGAGACAGGTTGCCTTCCTTGCCGGAGTTACCGCCACATGGCCCTCAAATGACTTCACTCAACCACGTAGCTGTCTCTTATACACATCTAGATGTGTATAAGAGACAGGTTGCCTTCCTTGCCGGAGTTACCGCCACATGGCCCTCAAATGACTTCACTCAACCACGTAGCAGCCTGCCACAAACTCAGCGGCCGCCGCAATAGCCTTGTAGCCAGGACAACAGTTGTGCCTGCAGCAATTGAGCAATCAGGGAAGACTGCAGCTGCCCCACAGGCAATACTATGCGTTGGGCCGCTGCACACCGGTGACGTAGCAGTCTGGCACCGTGGGGAGCGGCAGTAGCTGTGATAACACCTGTAGGCACAAAGACTCCAGCCGCAGTTCACGAAGTCCGCAGGTAGGACTGCAGTACCCCCTTCCTCTCGTCAGGGAAATCGTAGACAACCGTTATAGCCAGCAATCCGGCAATGGCCGTAGCCTGCAAACTCCATATAACTGAGGGCCCCCTTCCTGTATGACAGCCCGTTGCACAGCAGCTGCCGGCGGTCGACAGGGCTTTCACCTTCTCCAATGTCTCCCTTCTACCCGCTTGTTCTTTCTGCCTCCAATGCACTAGCCTTCACCAACTCGTTCGTGCACATTGTCACTCATCGACCACACAGTCTACAGCCGAGCGTTCCGCATGCACCGCGAGCCCTGCCTTCTCAGTGCGATACACTAGCTGGTCCCCGTAACCACAACTCGTCCTAGCCTGCTGAAGATGGGCTTGGCGGTCGCCCGTCAACTAGCGGGTTACACTGCAGTGCTGTCTCTCAGGCTCTCGTCTCCACCGCGCGGCCGGCCCCGAGGCAGGCAAGCTTCGGATGAACCCCCCCCCCCCCCTTGGGTTAATCAGGCAGATCCCCTACCGCCCGCCCGACCGTGTGCTATCTCCACTGATAAGGTGGGGGAAATAGAGTGTATCTCCTGCTAAAATGCGAAGAGATACATCAGTACTTTTTTAAAAACCCGGTCCCTCCCTCGCGCAGCTTCTCCAACTTACACTCCCAAAACTAACCCCTGGCTACCAAATCTGACACCGTCCTCACATCCGCATAGTCCGAAACCCCAACTTAGACTCTTCCCCCGCTTAGCTCTGTAGAGGGGGCATGCGATAGGCATTCTTCTCCCTCACCATACCTCTCTTCCACCATCGCCCGCGACTCATTCTCTCGCTACTTCCTATTCTATTAAACTAACGCCAAATCTAGCCTTACCATTACACTCGCCCGGGGCTAAACCCCCCGGATCGTCTCTCTCCTCCCCTCTTCCTAGTAGGAATCGAGCGGGGCGCCCATTCCCTCCTTTATTGAACTCGACTCCCCCGCCATCTCCAATGTACACCCCCCTTTCCGTGTTGTTGTCACCCAGAGCTCCGTCGTGCTGCGCTAGCACGGAGTACTTCCCCGGTCGCACAAGAAACTGGCAAAGGAGAAAAAAAACCCGACGGGCTAAACCAAAAAGAAGACTCGCCCCTCCCGCTTTATACGCATCTACCCTCCGTCAGGGCCACGTGAATTCTCCCTGCCTCGTTCCAATTTTAACAGATGTCCCGAAGGACCTGGGTCTGTGGCAACGCCACGCGGCCTCACTAAGAGCCACACAACTCTTTCCTTTTCTCCCCCTCATGCACCTGCCCCGGTATCCCGTCCGGATTCAGCCCCCGGGCTATTCTGGCTACGATCGCCCTCCCCCGTAGTTGACCAAGCTGACCTCCCCGATATCGCCTCATCTCACCAGCAGCCCCACGCCCCTTTTCTGGAAATCAAATCTTCTTCGGCGGATTTGCCCTCCTCAGTTACGCAGACCTCCCTTTTCTTTTACCTTTCGCACGCCCCTACACTGCATCCCTTCCAAGTTCATCCCCGGATCCCCCTTTTCTTGGATTCTTCTCAGGAAGGATCCGACCCAATAATACCCCTACTCACTCGGCTTCCCCCTGCACGAACCTGGCCCCTCCTCTGGGCTTTATGCACGTGAATCTTGCGTAGGGGTCAGGTAAATCTCTCTCTCCCCCGTGACCGCGTCAGCAAAGTCGGCCAATCCTCCAAAACTTTGATTTTCAGATTTCGTCACCTGGCCCCATTATCTGACTTAGGCGCGTGCCTGCGCCTCGACAGCGCGAGGGCATACTCAATAATTCTTTTTTTTCGGCTGGCCCCAAGCGCGGTGAATCCGCCCCTTAGCGGCTTCCATCCTACGCAGGAAAAACTGGGGTGGCCTCCGAAGCAGTGGACGGGGATCACTTGGACGAGAAAACGAGCCGCAGGTCCTGCCAGTCCTTCTGTGGCCTTGCAGCGCGGCCCTGCGGCCGGGCCCCCTCGCCAAAACCAAAAAGGGGAAAAGAGGGCAAACAGACAAAAAAGAAGAAAGGGGGGATAGTCCCGCAGGACCCTCAACCCCTCTTCTTCTCGCCGCTCCACTGCTCCTGCATCGCCTTCCGCCGGACTCGAACCTCGTACCTCCGCCATGCAGACCCGGTGTCGTAACCTATAGGGCTAAGCCCAAGCCTCGTAACAACAGGCGCGGTCTCCCCTATAAAGTGGTGCCGCGCTGCGCTCCGGGTCAGGATACCGCCCGGCCACCCTTTCGGCCCGCAATTGTACCCCCGGCCCCTAGGTGCCCGCGCCGGCCTACCATCCCGTGGCATGGCCGTCCCACACCACTATCAGTGCGCCAATCCCACCACCAGTCGCGTGCGCCAACCAGAAATAGGAAAAGAAACAGACTTCCACCCCTAACCAAACCCGTAACATGGTCCGGGCCGGTCGACTAGGCCGGCCGCCTACTCCAACCAAAAAGAAAAATCACACGCGTGCCTCAAGATTGCGCGCCCACATACTCCCTACCGGGACAAGACAGACCTTCGCCCGTGCGCGGGCAAGCCTCACATCTTCCCGCACGGGCACTCCAAATCCTGGCTAACCGAGCCTTTCTGTCACTTGCAAAAACGAGGGCGGATACCCTTGTAAGGGTATTCGCGCCGACACCGCGGCTCCAAGTGTAATGGCCACAAATAAGCCTATAATCTCGCAGCCCTCCCCCAGCTTCTTCGGGCAGTAGGATCGATAACGTACCGGCCAGTAGGCAGGTCTGCAATCTCTGCATTTCACTCCCCACTGCTTCACTCACTGAACCGAGCAGAGTGCCAACTGATAAGTGAGCTCTTAAACCCCGCACCTCGCTCGCTGCTACTTCACTTGGTACGGTGAGCGGCGTCCTGGTTAGACCGGTTGGTCATCTGGCGCATTTGTCATCCCCTCCCTCCGTCGTTCCGACGGGATAAACACAGTCCCTACCGACTGGCAGTCTGCGGTTTTGCCTCATGCTTCTCACTACTCCCATCGGCAAGGCGGCAACACCTCGTCTTGCTGGTGAGTCTCCACCTGCAGCTTGTTCTTGCTATTGTGTCTAACAAGATGGCCGTGCTAATAAAGAGATACAACGAGCTATAAAAAAAACAGGTCCCACTCCACTTTCGTTAACGCAGCAAGATAGAGAGAGGTTTCCTCCTCACTTTATTGTTCACCGTTTGCCCTGATCTTCGCTCGGCTTCAACCCCTCCACTTTGGCACAACTTTTGGTTCGGGCCAACGAAGCTCGTTTGGAAGGGCGAAGTGACGGGCCCTACGGGCGCAGCCACAAGCCTGAATCTTCAACTAAAGGCAAGCCAGGTACGCCCCTACGCCTGCAGCCTACCTCATGCCGCTCTACCTTTAGAGCCGGCTCCAACGGCAGGGTGCGGCGGATCGTTTTTCTCCCTCTCTCTCTCTCTCTCTCTCTCTCTCTCTCTCTCTCTCTCTCTCTCTCTCTGACACTATTACAGTAGCGGCAATGCACTTGGCCGCACCTGCGGTCAGGTGCGCAGATCTCAAATTTGAGGAATTTCGAAGATCGCAACAACGAGGGACGCAGGTGCGGATTAAGATGTTGTCAGATACCGGAGCCGGTGTGCGCGCGTGTGCGAGAGAGAGAGAATCTCCAACCTATAGGATGAGCAACCCACCGACCACATAAATCTCCGACCCCATGGCTATCCTCACGCCGCTCTCATAGATAGCCTGAGCAAAATCGAATGAATCTTCAGCTAGAACACGAATATGTACATTGCCTATTTCGAAGCTGCTCTTCCCGCACGCAGCCTCTCACTCGCACTACGCAAAAACTAGCCATTGAACCTCAATTCTAACACTACCATCGAGTTCGCCTGCTTCCAAACACATGGATTCAACTGTCGCCCTGCAGAAATCCATTCGGGAACATGTAAGTCATGACTTTCTCGACGTCCTTCTTTCTTGTTTCCTGCCATCTCCGACCACCCCGGACACAGCCTTCTCTTACTAACTTCTTCTATACTACCTCTTTTACTATTCTGACTTCAGATTTGGGATCGCTCTATCAATAAACCCCAATCCTAAATCTTTCCTCGCTCGATTCTGTCAAGAATCGAGCGAGCCATGCATTCTCCTGTTCGTCATAGCCCCAGTCCCCGACATCATCACGCAGTAACTTCTCTATCTAACCTCTAGTCTACTGAGCTAACACTGAAACTAACAACGGATTCGAATTCACCGGGGGTGAGAACCCCAAAATCGCCTCCTCCCTCGCTCGATTCCGATAAGGATCGAGCGAGGTATACCTCCCTCAATGCCCCCAACTAGTCACTTTGCCATCTCCGCCTTCGCTGCTGAATGCACCCGGCGCCACCCCCGTCCAGGTTCGGGCGCCCTCTTCACTGTTCCGCCTTAGTGCCTTAGCACCCGTCGCTTCACTGCAGTAGCCCCCGCGGCTCCTTTCTTGCGCCTGCCTCCCAATTGTAGCGTTGGATAGCGTGGTGCTTGGCAACGGGCCGGTCAGTAACTCGTCCTATGACTGATCGGCCGGGACGGGTGGGAGGAAATACGCAGCTCGATGGTCCCGCCGTCCGCTACCTTGCCCTGCCTCCGATCGCTAGCCTGTCCCCCGATGCGCGTCTACCCACTACCAGCGGGTTGCGGCGCGGCCTAATGTGCCACTGCGGTGAGGAAGGGCTTCGCTACCGGCTGGTCGTAGTGGCCTGCCCACGGCCCCCTCCGTGAAGCTTGGTCCTGATGCAACCGGCTAACCCCTAGCCGGTACCACCCGCTATAGTGGATATCGCCCCTGCTGGTGGGTGGAGCTCCCGCATGCTCCCTCATTGGAGGCTCGAGCACGGGGGCGGCGGCTACGGATTTCCCGAGGAGGTAACCCCAACTTAGTTACGAAAAACAGTTTGTGGCTGACGGACAGTGCACCCTCGACAATCCCTGCCACCCTCCGGCCGCAGCCCCACAGTCCCATTCAGAGTAGCTTCTCCAATCCATTTTCGTTCTTAAACTATCCGAGCCCTCCAAGTAGGAAACGAGGGAGGCCGCAGCTACGGACCTCACCACTCTTCACGCATTGACCTTTTCGGCCCACCTCTCAAAACGGGCGGGACAGGGGAATTCCGCCAACCCCTGACACACCGGAACCCGGACGGGCTCGCCACAAGGAGGTGCGCGCTCGAGATCCTCGACCTCAGTGACGGCCTCAAATTCAAACGTCACGCCTAAATCAAAGGGCGTTGGAGCATAAAATGACGATGATAAACACTCAGAAAAGTTTTTGATTGTCGGAATACGTCGAACTTAGGAAAAAGGGATAGCTAGTATCGTTCCGCCACCGCCGGGGGCAATGCCAAGGGGGTTAGCCCCCGTCGGGCCCTCCAACCCTCGGCCCCTTCGCGCTACTCTGATATCCCTGCGCCGTCGCAGCTTAACCTCGATCCCTGAATCTCTCTGATGAAAGTCCAATGCCATAACCAACAGTGCTAGGCCCAAGTCTGGGTTTAGCTGTGACGGAATCTTAAATAAACAGGCACTGCACTACGCGCCGACCTCCCGAAACGACTTCAGAAGCCACACTGTTGTCGATGCCATCCTCCGCGCATACGCATAGGTCATAGACAAGCACACCAATCAGAGAGACATAATCTTTTTAATCCCTACTTAATCAAAAATAAAAAATTTCGCCCGACGATTACTCCGACACATCAATCATCAACAAATACGAAGATCACGCGCGCCTCCAAAATCCGCGCGCCGACACGCTCTCTATTTTAGTCAACCATCTAGCCGTCGTAAACACATAGATGCAGTTGCGCCTCACGCAAAATACTTAAACTTTTAAACTTATTTTATGTCGCTTGCAAAAACCAAGGCAGATACCCTTGTAAGGGTATTCCCGCCGATAGCTTACCAGACCATATTAAACGACGTCCCCGTCGTTTCGCCAAATCAGAAAGCTATAAATCCACCCACATTCCAAATGCCGACGAGAAACGAGTCAATCCGATCAGCCGACAAACTCAGGTTCGAGGCCTCCAACAATCTGTGCCCACACAACTATATGCTGCTAGGGTTTTAACCTGAGTCTCCATTGCCCTGACACTAGGACGTCGGTGTATTACGCATTGATACTATAGCATAAGTTCCAAAGGTTCTCTAAATCGTCCTCTCCCCCTTGTCCTCGACAAACGCTGGCCTCTCATTGAGTGTCCCGGCTAGACTCTTTCCCGTTAGCAGAGTCATACCCAGGGACGCGGGCCTTAAATGAGACCTCGGAAGATACTCTCGTCTCCCTCCCGAAAATCCTCACAACAAAGCACATATACATATATACACTAAAACCTCATCTCAGCTCCTTCTGCAGTCTAGTGCATAAATGTTAGGTCTCCATCTTGGCCCACCATAGTCTGGTCGATCGAGCCAAATCTACGGCCTACCGCATTGTTGCTTTAGCGGTAGTATCCTCTCGTTGGTTATGCAATGATAGGTATCCTCCTTATAAGCATTCAATCAGGACTTCTGAAAGATTCGACTCATATTTTCCGCCATCCCACCGGAGTAATTCCCTGGGGCGTGCATAACCCCTTAAACTCTTACCCCGTTGGTAGACGTGGTTCCGCAACTAGGTTGTACTGGCTTGCAGCCATCCAATAAGCGTTGCGCCCTAGAGGTGCTAACCTTTACCGTTTAGTTTGATATTCCTCAATATGCCTTAGGATTAACACAAGTGTCTAGACGGTGCATCGTAAAATAAACCACAGGCCTGTTGCGGGACTACGGAGGGGTCTGTCTCACTTTTAAAGGTGTTTACCAGCTCCCTATGGGACAACATAGAAAGCACGGCCCCTTCTCACGATCACAAACAAATTCACCGCTGGGCTCACACAAGGCCGTGGCCCATTGACTTGATCAGAGACAGCAGACCACACATCCCACGACATCTTAATGCACTGACTTGCGACCTTCTCAGTTCCACCAATGATCCAATCCGTAATTCTGGTTTCTTTCGTCAGACTTTATCTACTCGAACTTTGCTTACCATGCCCTTAAATCTATTAACCACCTTTCACACGAAGGAGGTCTCTCTCAATAGGTCTCCCAACCATCCCTCTCTTTCTAGGATGAGCTATCACGCAACCCTTTTTAAAACACCTCCCTTTTGGAGATGAGTCTTCCAATAAACAACATTACCACCTTCCTTAATCTGAAGGGGTCTCAACTATAAAACAACTCAAACTGAGAGGCCTACTCAAGGGTCCTCTCCACAACTCGACCACGAACCAGCTCAACTGAGGGACCTTCTTATGGGCCTTCTTCGCAACTCAACCGTAAAAAATTCGGCATGGTAAGTATCCGAGTCTCATAGACTCGCAAAATCCCTTAGGATTCTCACACTTCTGTCACACAACAAACTGCACTACCTCTCCTTATACTCGGCCCTATCACCCGCCCGTGGGCAGATCGTACGAGTATACCTGAGAGTAGACAGTCCACATCCATCCATTTCCACAATTCTATGGCACACAAGGTGCCTCTTATATATTTTTCTACACAAAATCACCATTCATTAGGATAAAATCCACACATGTGAGAGTGATTGTGATCGCCATATGTAAAGAATAAGTTTTTAGAGGTATGTAAAGGGGAACAATACCCCAACTCAAACGCGAACCAAATGGTATCGAATTACATATATATACCCGGAGTTGAACAATCTCAACTCGAGTTGGTATCGGTACCACACACAAAAATTGTGCCCTCTCTGATCAGAGCTAAAACTAAAGCAGTCTTGGTCAGGATGTGATCACACCCCTCAAATTAGAGGGACCCAAGTAATTCAAAACACATCCAGATATCGAAGGAAAAGTAAGACTAGAAGTCATTCATGCACAAGTCTTACAACTACCTTCCTAGGTTAGAGAGCCTATCTCCCACATACTGAGGTTTTTTCTCAAGCCTTTCCTACCTCTCACACCTGTATAGCTATCTGGGCCTAGACACGACGTAGGTCCCACATCTTCCTCTCCCAATGAATAGGCCTGATAGAATAGCCCCCTACTTCGTAACACTGCCCTTAGGGTCACTCCTTGCTCTTCCCATTGGAGATATTCTCATAACGTGATGTGAACATACCCCATATATACAGTTATTCTATTGGGGTCCACCCTTTCCCTGTCTATAACTCAGGCCATCTTACCGGACGATTTTTACGAAAACCTCTTCCCTCTACGCGTCGTCTTTATTTAATTGGGATTCCCCTTCTTATATTTGTAGCCTACTTAAACTTCCAGGCCCTTTTCATACAAACCCGTCTTCCCCAGAACTCCATACAGGCTGCAGTACTTAATGCCCCATCTCGCCACAAAGCCTCTTACCGTGTTCCCCCAGGGATGGTTGGGTCGATATACTTCCCGGCCCTGTCGAAAACATCTTCCTCAATATTAGTCCTTATTAGAGCGTTTGCCTCATCGTTCCTTCGTTCCCAACAAAACTTTATTATGTGCCCTTCCTTGGCAGAATGTCTGCAAATATCATTTTCCCAACCCGGTTTCTTCCCTCCAGAGCCACCTTTGCTGTCACCGTGTTCCCTTTTTCCGTGCCCCTCGTCCCTGCAATCCCTTCTAGCTTTCCGCCTTTGGCCCCCTCCACCGGCCACGTGGCCTTCTGTCACTCGTGGTATCGGTGGCTGCAATAGCCTCATACACAAGGCTGGCTGAAACTGGACTGTAGGAGGCCTAGGTGGCATCGTATCCATTTGTGGGTCCAAACAACTGCCTTGTACACAGAACAGATATGGATTATATATAGGTCTTGGCCCTGCTTGACCGCATGGCTCCCACTGCCCGTATAGCGCATGCTCAATCGGCGGGGGTCTCTCTTGTGTTGCTCTGCCTTCCACCTTTTGTGGGGTGACCCCCATCTGCCGTGAGCTCTGCCCCTTTTCGGTACCTTGACCTCCCTGGGCCCAATTCCTCGCCTTCCGATGAGCCTTTGTCAACTTGGGAGGTTCAAGCTCCCTTTTTCTTCCGTCACACCCTTTTCTTTACTTTCTCGAGGGGTACGGTCGGTCTTTCCCCAACGATCATATACCACCTTTGCCCATTGCTCTGGCCATCACTCACTACTTTGCCTCTTCCGCCCCGCAACCGGGGATGCTTCCCTATTAATGGGCCCTCCCTTTGGCTCAAGCGCAATAACAGGTAGAGCCATACTAGATCCTTACTCCACCTTCATCTCAATGACCCCCTCATCTCCATTTCTTTCCGGGGCGCAAGCTCGTCTTCGCGGGGTCTTTTTGTGGGGGAATAGTTCCTGATGATCCTTCCTTGTTTCTACTTTGCCTCTCGCAGTCGGCCCACTCGATACTCCCTTAGAAACTCTCCTTTTGCCATGTCTGGGTTCTTCCAGTCGCGTCAACCTCTCTTCCAACACCCCTACTTGCCTCTGTATACCACTCAACTCTCCTTGTGTTGACGTAACCCCAGCTGGTTGCTGAAGGCCTTCACCAAGCTGGCCAGCGAACTTTCCAGCTCATCCTAGGTCTGCGACTTGCTTGAAATGGTCTTATGGTTTTCTTATAAATTGAGGTGAAAACTAGGGGGTCGGTTAACCGTCTCTCGCATGAGGGTGTACACCTCCTCACTCAACTCCTCGCAGACAAACAACGGCAGCATACTCCACATCGCCTTTTCGTCCCACATCTTCGCGAGGGTGAAATCCTAATAGTCGCCTAGAAAGGCAGTCAACCCCCTACCCTGAAACAGCAGGGCGCGGAGCTCTGGGGGCATCCAGTCGCTCACTGACTCGCACAGCAACACTTTACTGAGGCACGTACTCCTCCAGGATAGGATTTTGGCAAAACTGCTTTCTCCAACCATGATGCTGGTACCGGCCTGACACGCATGACAAGCAGTCGACCATCAGATTGGGGCGCAAGACAGCTTGAAACAAACAGGACTAGTAGAAATTGATTACTACCCGTCTCACACCAACCCTCTTCCCATTTATACAATATGACCCTAACTTTAGCTAGAGGGTTCTATAGCCAAATACAACCCACATAGGCAGAACCCTCGAAACCGATCTTAGGCAGGCAGTAAACGAAGCTACCAATGTTACTGACCCCCGTACTCGTATCATAGGCGAGGCTCCCCTTCACACCCTAACCGAGCTACCCATGGCTTTAGACACCTGATCTAAGGAAAAAGCCTATCCGGGCTAACTTGGGACCTCTCGGGATCCGTTATATACAACTCACGCACCAGAATACATTTGTACATGCCTCGCAACTCATCTGATACATCTTGCCGACTAACACATAGGGGCTCGGTTTACCCAACTGATTGGTCTGTCGTCTTAGCTCTCATATCCATTTATATGTTCAAAGTCCATAAGAGACATGCTCCAGCAGGATACGAGGGCACCCTCTACCAGCCAGCTGCCGCACGAACCTCCTCCCAGTCTACAGCCTCCACATCGGAATCATGAGAGCTTGCATACGCATCAACCACCTTGGCCACGCTCCTTAGCTCTTGGCTACCGAGCAAAAGCCTCTGATCCAGATACAGGTCATATATCAATTCGCACGTGTATCACATATACCAACATTCATGTGCCTTCACAGCGGCTTCTGCAACGGCTTCCACTCTTGCCTGTCCCCCAAAGCTTTCTTCTACTAAGCCCTCTGACAGAGTCACTCGTAATGGGGCTGAGGGAAGTGCAAACTTTTTTGCATGTTTGACCTCTACCTGGGTTACCACCTGCTCTTCCCCTTCCTGGACCCTGCCTTTTGTCCATTTTGCGGCGGTTGCCTCAGCTACTCTCAAGGGTTTCGCGAGTAGGCTTTCATGCCCAAGTGCTAACTCTATCCCATGCAAGACCCAGAATGATGGCGAGGCGTACAGCGTCACCCTCACAGTCGCGCAGTCCTGATCATCACTAAGGCCAGACTCGATCCAAATAAAGACCCATTTTTCTATCGTTATGCCCCACTAGGAAGAGATATACTTTCCTTCTCTGACTTGCCTCGGCAAGGATATCTCCAACCCATCTTCCCTTTTAACTGGTAGGGTCACACAGGGATCTTCCTTCGCATAAGGCATCCTGAGTTGCCTTTACTCCGGTCTGGGTTCTGCCCATAAAAAAAAAAAACGTCCAGCGTACTCCTTCCGTTACTATGCTGACAACCAAGTCCTACAACTGCTACCCCTGAAGCCTTAGCTTCAGATCATCTTTCCCTTTAATGCATCCCTTCCAGTGTTTAGGACCATCTAGTTTAGAGAAAAATAGTAATGGTAATACATCACGAAGATATTGTATTTATAAATGTCAAAAATTTATAATTATATATCACCATACTAACCAACAACAATAACACTCCACAAGTGGTTAACGACCTACTTAAATTTCAGAATGAGAGATTCTGAAGTCTGTTAGCAGAGGTATGAAATCGCTGAAATGGTATGAAGACACGTCAGGTCATTTCAAGAGATTCATGTGGTTTAAAAGACAAATTTTATGTTTTTTTTTCGTTTTTTTTTCGCATGTTTTTGTTTTGGTTCAACCGTCAATGTTGTTGTGTACCACTTCAGGTCATTTCAGGAGTTTCAGAAAGTAAATATGAAGCTTCTTAAATGATCTGAAGTGGCTAAAGCTTCTGAAAGCGGTTTCAGATCCTCCCATCCAATTTTTTGGATTGGGGCATCTGGAACCGTTTTCATATTTTCAGCCACTTCAAGTCATTTAAGGAGTTTCGGGTGGGGAGACCCAAAACCTTTGAAATGACCTGAAGTGGCTGAAGCTTGTGAAAGTGGTTTCAGGTCCCCCCATCTAAATGCTTGGGTAGGGGGACCTGAAACCGCTTTCAAAATCTTCAGCCACTTCATATTATTTCAGGAGTTTCAGGCGGGGACATCTGAAACCTTTCAAATGTCTTGAAGTGGTTCTGAAACCATTTTCAAATTTTCAGCCACTTCAAGTCATTTCAGGAATTTCGGATGGGGAGATTTGAAACCTATGAAATGATATAAAGTGGTTGAAGCTTCTGAAAGCGGTTTCAGGTCCCCCCGTCCAAATGCTTGGATGAGGGGGACCTGAAACTGCTTTCAGATTTTCAGCCACTTCAGATCATTTCAGAAATTTCAGATAAAGAGACCTGGAACCTTTGAAATGATCTGAAGTGGTTGAAGCTTCTGAAAGTGGTTTAAGGTCTCCCCATCAAAATGGTTGGATGGGGCATCTGAAACCGCTTTCAAATTTTAAGTCACTTCAGATCATTTCAGGAGTTTCAGGTGGAGAGACATAAAACCTCTTAAATGATATGAAGTGGCTGAAGCTTCTTAAAGCGGTTTCAGATCCCCCCGTCCAAATGCTTGGATGGGGGGACCTGAAACTGCTTTCAGAAGCTTCAGCCACTTCATATCATTTCAGGACTTTCAGATGGAGAGACCTGAATCCTCTGAAATGATTTGAAGTGGCTGAAGGTTTTGAAAGTGGTTTCATATTCCGTTATCCAAATGGTTGGATGGAGGCATCTGAAACCGCTTTCACATTTTCAGCCACTTCAGATCAAATGCTTGGATGGAGGGACATGAAACCGCTTTCAGAAGCTTCAGCCACTTCATATTATTTCAGGAGTTTCAGATAGAGAGATCTGAAACATCTGAAATGATCTGAAGTGGCTGAAGCTTCTGAAAGCGGTTTCAGATGCCCCCATCTGAAATCGTTTTCACATTTTTAGCGACTTCAGATCATTTCAGAAGTTTCTGTTGGGAAGACCTGAAACCTCTTAAATGATTTGAAGTGGCTGAAGCTTCTGAAAGAGGTTTCAGATCCCCCCATCCAAATGCTTGGTCCCCCCATCCAAATGCTTGGATGGGGGGACCTGAAACCGCTTTGAGATTTTCAGCCACTTCAGATCATTTCGGGAGTTTCAGATGGAGAGACCTCAAACCTCTGAAATGATCTGAAGTGGCTGAAGCTTCTGAAAGCGGTTTCAGGTTCCCCCGATCAAATGCTTGGATGGGCATACTATGGGGAGCTGAAAAAGGACCTGAAAATATTACAAGTTGCTAACCTTCTCTCTAACACTGAGAGAAGGTAAACAACAGTCGTATTTTTCATCACCACTTCAGGACACCCTTCACCACTTCAGGATGCAGCCTGCCTAAACAGGTGGTTTTCAGGGTCTTCGGACCTTTCACGACTTCACGACCATTCAGGTCTGAAAATCCTGAATGGTCCTGAAGTGGTGAAAGCTCCGAAGATCCCGAAAAACACCTGTTTAGGCAGGCTGCATTCTCAAGTGGTGAAGGGTGGTTTTCATGGTTTTTAGACCTTTTACCACTTCAGGACCATTCAAGATTTTCAGACTGCCCAAAACTTTCACTTGACCACTTCAAGACACCCTTCACCACTTCAGGATGCAGCCTGCCTAAACAGGCGGTTTTCAGGATCTTCGGACCTTTCTCCACTTCAGAACCATTCAGGATTTTCAGACTACTAAAAACTCTCACTTTAGAATTTTCATTCCTGAATTTTCAGCTACTCGATAACCGCTTGCGGCGTGTAGTAGTTGCTTCCCTCATAGGCCAAGGTCTAACAAGACTCAAATAGTTTTCTCATTTTCAACAGTAGTGTAGTTATTTTATCACAAGAGATACAACAACAACACCCCACTATGGACCAGGAACTTAGTTCCGGCGTGGGTCTCACTACTACCTACAAGACAATATTATAACTTCTTCAGAGCCATCTCTTAAGGGAACAATAACATAGGATTGCAACCTTCCTTAGGGTAGACCTTACACATTGACCACTTCCTGAGAAAGACTTATCTTAAGAGACGGTCACTCCATTCACCTCTGAATCCGCATCAGACGTGGATTCTGCATAATGCCTCTACCCCCTCTTTGAGGTGCAATCCAAACATACAAACCTTAATAGATAGGCATAAGTCTATACTCGGACTTGAGAGTCTCATATAAATTCTTACAGATTGATAAGTTCAAATACATACTTCAAATAAATAGTCCCGAAAAGGGTAGCCATATATATATCATAACATCCAACACATAGCCTCACACAATCAGACGTTAGGCAAGCTTACTCAAACAGTATCTGACATATAGGAATGAGTTCAACATATAACTCAATAGAAATGTCATCAGACAGTTAGTCTCAAGTCCTTAGTTCCAACTCATAGGTTCAAGTGGATGATCCAAACCTAGGAAAAGGCTCAAGCGAAGGTCTGACATCAATTACTACCCATTGCCCCATCAAAGGTAAGCAAAATAGTCTAAGTGTTAGCTCCTTCACTGTTACGCCGACTGCCTCTAGGATTAGATACCCTCTTTTAACAAAAAAGGTGTCATGCGAACCTACTACTTCCTGTAATCCCTTCTATTGAGGTCATAGTACGGTGCTTACTGCACTCATCCACCGCCTTATACGCCCAGCTTAAACACATCGTCCGTGGCAGACCTCACACTTTCATGGCTATATAACCAAAACAACCACCTAGAACCCATACTCAAGGATTTTATATCCAGATTCATAAAGACTTTGGCCTCCTTAGCCTAACTCCCCTCGAAGTCCCTTGATGACTTCTAACATAATAGGCTCCCTTACTCGTCCTCGGCCTCGCACTAAACCCAACGTACCCTATAGCTTTCATTCCCACTCAGGTAACTCTTTTAGCCATAATAGGTATCTTATAGGGTCTACTCCACGATTAGCCATGCTGATACCTCCTCATCTCACTTCAGCCATATCAGACCTGTAAAGCATCGTCCAGATCCGCCAATTATCAGGATCAGAAAAAGGTACCAACTCTGACTACTATCAGTCTAACCTAGGTACGTGAGTACATAGTCAAAACGTCAATCCTTTTTTGGTCATCGTTACTGCACTAGCCACAACCATCTCACAAAATCAACTCTCACTCGCCCCTTATCCAATGCCATCAATCGATTGGCCATAAAGTCCAAGGAAACTGCTCATTTTGCCTAGTTCTCACAATCCCATACCCGGATGTCGTTCCACCAGGGACAACGACAGACAACCGTTATCCCCGGTAACGACGCCACCTGTCGAGCGCATCGGTCCAGCACCGCACGAGGCAGCGCGGGATCCTCTTGGTCGCTTCATGCAGGAGTTGGTTTAAATCATTCGTCGCGAATATACATGGAGCTTCCGCAAGCCGCTCCGGCCGAGTGCGCCAACCATACCTCCCGCGAGCTCCTACGACAGGATAGGGCCTACGCGAGGCACGACTTATCTCCACCTTACGGGAGCCGTCACCTCCCTTCGGTGGGCGTATCCCTTCCAAGCTACCAGCTCACAGTACGAAAGTTGATCAGTTGCAATCGCAAAGGTGGACCAGCCAAGGACGTTTCTCGTTCGCTGTAGCATTGGGGGTACGCGCGGTATTACCTCTCTGTCGAGCCCGCACACGAACCCTCAACTTGGGGGGCTGAAATCCCAAGCGCGGCCCGTCGTCGGTCGACTAGGACGTATCCATTCGCCATGCATACACCACTCTACGAACACAAAAATAAAACACACACATACACATCAAACAACACGACACCACTCCTAGTCCCTTCAATAGCCATCCCATAACTTTCCGACGCGGAAATCGGATACACGTCGCGCGCGAGACTTAGTATAAAACCACGCGGACGCAGGGCTAACTCATATCGACTCGCAATGCAAACGTACGCAAGCGGTCCCAATGATGACGTACTATGTAGTGCCAATAATCAAGCGGTCCCTCGTGGATCTGAGTATCGCTTATGACACTCAAGTGTCAGACTCGAAATGTCAAGAGGGTCTAATCACTCACGATATTGCACACTTGAAGGAATAGTCGTGCAGCCGCCGAGAGACCTCCGACCTTTGGTCTGAGCGTCTCGGTAGGCAAGGCAAATAGGCTCTGCACGAGGGCAGATTCCTTCCCTGCAGAGTCTAGGGCTTGGGATGTCTTGGACAAGGACCTTGAATCCCGGCCCAGGATCAACGTCCGACGATAAAAATTTCTAAAAAGCAAAGGGATATAAGAGGGTCTTCCTTTTCTCTCAAGCCATAATTTGGCTAAGCCTTGCGCACGATCTCAGTAGGTTGCGCGCATACCCAAGGCACATATAGATATATACATAAGGTTTATTTATATAGGATGATCACTTCTCACAGTCACAGTGGAACTCCTCTCAGCCATATATGTATATAATCGCAGACAGTCACATCCAGAGTCTGGACCACAAATATATCTGCAATCACATCAAAGATTCAACAAAGGTCTACACACTACATGGGGTCAACTTCGACCATTCTCTATACTCATACCCCTTGCTTTAGCCGTACAAACCTCACTCTTGTGCAACTCCCCAAAATAAATACTCAGTACTTTTGTTAAATAACCATTCAATAAAATCCCGGTGAAAACACAACGAAATAATTCAAACCACAGGACTAAAGTCTTTAGGTTGAGTGACAGGAGTGGATTGGAGTTGAATCGTAAACCGACGGATCAGCAACCGACTTGTTATCAGTGATAACAGAAGATGATCCTTGTAGATCAAGCTAAAACTCACCCGAATCCTGAATCAATACGATCAAGAGGACTTGTAATACAAGACAGGTCAATCCCCAGACCAAACCTATAAGTCCATGAAGAATAATCCCCATATCACGATTTCACTCAAATCATCCTAATTAACTAAGCCTGAATCTACCTTTAAGCAGTACCCAAAGCAAAGGTAGACCCAGACATAATCTCCCCTATACAGAGTGGATCGCCAAAACCGCCGCCTATCAAAATATAACCTATCTCCTTTAAACTAAGAAAATTTTTGCAGCGCTTCCCGAAGGAAAAGTGTTTTTTCAGAATTTATATCAGCCCGAATATGAAAACAGAACTAGTCTTTAACTTTTCAAAGTCCAATTTTGTCAACTCCCTGAATTAGCAAAAATTTGGGCAGCACTCCCTTTAGAAAAGGAGACTTTCCAGATTTTTACTGAGCCATATATGAACTTTAGACAAGTTGAACTTTGAAAAGCCAAAATTTGACCATCTCCTTGGATTTGCAGAAATTTCGGCAGCACTTCCCATATAGAAAGTAGCTTACCAAAATTTATACAGAGCCAAGTGTAACAAAAAGATCCCAGAAAATGCGAGAATTGATCTAAGTAAAATAAACTTAGCTCAGAAAATGCAGAAATTGAACCAACTCCTATCGCTCTAGCACGCGGCGAACAACTAAAATAGCTACCTGTCAAACTGAAACTCAGACTAAGTAGTGATCTCACTCAGCCACATGCAATGCCAAACCACGAAGGTAAGTACTCTCACCATTCTAGATTAATCTGAATAAATAATAGTTCATGATCTTACAATGTTTTAACCCCTTATACCCAACTTACATAAGGCATAGCCTCAGGACGCCCAAACTTATGGAATGTGTCTGACTTAGCCAGGCATAAAGTCAGGCCACCAAAACTTATGGAATGAGTCTCACTTAGCCAAAGTATACACAGACACAGGGCACAACAAGTTTTCTCTTTTCTGGGCATATGACTAGGTCATTCTAGTCGCCATGAACTGTTTAAATAACCAAGTTATATATACCTCTCTAAACTTAATCTTCAAGGTGGGCGTAAGACTTAGCCATTCATCTTAGAAACAGTGCTTAGTTGGTCCAAGTTACCTTCAGTTATACTCTTTAGTTATACTCTCTTCAGGTTATGATAACCTATAGCCAGACCACCTAAACTTATAAAACAGTCTGATTAGCTTGTTCATAGATAAAATAATAATAAAGTATAGCCAAATTATAACCTTGGGTTCCAACATATGCAGACTTTGAGTCAGACCACCTGAACTTACAGAACAGTCTGGCTCTCTGCCTGATTCGCTTCTCTCTAACCCAATCTGTGCGTGGCATTGGGCTAGACCACCTGAACTTACAAAACGGTCTGCCCTTTGTCAGGTTCACAGTCTCAAAATAAAACAGTACGGGATTGAGTCACATAAACTTATAGAACGACTCAGACCTCCTCGTTCAGAACCAAATAAACAGAGAAAACCCTAAATAACCAAGGCAACCAAGACACCTGAACTTACAGAACGCACTTGGCCCCTGAAAAGTCAATCACAAACAGCCCTCAGAAGTCAGAACAACCAGACCACCTAAACTTATAGAACAGTCTGGTTCTCAAGGCAACCCAAGAGCACCAGGTCTCTCCAAACTTATGGGGACTTCCCAACCTCTAGAGCGGTCAGACCACCTAAACTTATAGAACGGTCTGACGCTCCACTCAATCCAAAATAAACAAAGCACTGGTCTACCTAAACTTATGGGGACCTCCCAGCCTTACTGACCCAGCCAAACTTCACAACAACACTGCTTTCCACCCGACCTTCCCCCAGATGCATTCCCTTTTTACAATCTTCTTTCAGTCAAACAACAAAACTGAAACTGAAATTCTGCACACATTCCTTTATTTAAGTCTGGCTTGTGTCCTGAAAGTCAAACTCAAAGTCAAAGTATAACGCAAGCAGTATACTCGGTCAAACACAATAGGTAGCACAGATAGAGACTATAATCTGCGTTTATAGGGAAAAGCAATGGTTACCTCTTAGTTCCCTGCCTCCAGAACCCCTCCTGAGTTCCGGCAGAGCTCCCGCAATCGGTGGGCTGACTCCCCACAGAGTCTTGCTGCGGTCCTACGGGTTGCAATCCCGCCTGCCGCCTTCCTCTCAGATCAGGACTAGACTTGGAGTAAGAAGGACAGAGAAAAGGGGTTCCAGACGCTCGAGATACAAGAGAGGGACTGACTCAACTCACAGGAGAGGGCCTTGCAATCTTCACGTGCCTGAGGGCCCTGCAATGGAGGCCAAAACGTGTTGCAGCCTACTCAACCGTCGTCAAACTACTAACTGAAGATTCCCTGGTGATTCTCCAAATCGCAGTAGTACCTCCCCCTTTACAATCGCAGTCACTCCGAAGCGCCCGTGGCTCCAAGTGTAATGGCCACAAATAAGTCTACAAGCTCGCAACCCTCCTCCAGCTTCTTCGGGCAGTAGGATGGATAACGTACCGGCCAGTAGGCAGGTCTGCAATCTCTGCAGGTCACTCCCCCCTGCTTCACTCACCGAACCGAGCAGCGTGCCAGATGATAAGTGAGCTCTTAGACCCCGCACCTCGCCCGCTGCTACTTCACTTGGTACGATGAGCGGCACCCTGGCTAGACCGGTTGGTCATCTGGCGCATTTATCATCCCCTCCCTCCGTCGTTCCCACGGGATAAACACAGTGCCTACCAACTGGCATTCTGCGGTTTCGCCTCATGCTTCTCGCTACTCCCGTCGACAGGGCGGCAACACCTCGTCTTGCTTGTGAGTCTCCACCTGCAATTGGTTCTTGCTATTGTGTCTAACAAGGTGGTCGTGTTAATGAAGAGACACAACGAGCAACAAAAAATCAGGTCCCACTCCACTTTCGTTAACGCAGCAAGATAGAGAGAGGCTTCCTCCTCACTCTATTGTTCACCGTTTGGCCTGATCTTCGCTCGGCTTCAACCCCTGCACTTTGGCACAACTTCTGGTTCGGGCCAACGGAGCTCGTTCGGAAGGGCGAAGTGACGGGCCCTATGGGCGCAACCACGAGCTAGAATCTTCAACAAAAGGCAAGCCAGGTACGCCCCTACGCCTGTCTCTTATACACATCTAGATGTGTATAAGAGACAGCCTCCTCACTCTATTGTTCACCGTTTGGCCTGATCTTCGCTCGGCTTCAACCCCTGCACTTTGGCACAACTTCTGGTTCGGGCCAACGGAGCTCGTTCGGAAGGGCGAAGTGACGGGCCCTATGGGCGCAACCACGAGCTAGAATCTTCAACAAAAGGCAAGCCAGGTACGCCCCTACGCCTGCAGCCTACCTCATGCCGCTCTACCTCCAGAGCCGGCTCCAACGGCAGGGTGTGGCGGATCGCTTTTCTCCCTCTCTCTCTCTTTCTCTCTCTCTCTCTCTCCCTCTCCCTGGCAGTATTCCAGTAACGGCAATGCACTTGGCTGCACCTGCAGTCAGGTGCGCAAATCTCAAATTTGAGGAATTTCGAAGATCGCAACAACGAGGGACGCAGGTACGGATTAAGGTGCTGTCAGATACCGGAGCCGGTGCTCGCTCGCGCGCGAGAGAGAGAGAGAATCTCCGACCTATAGGATGAGCAACATACCGGCCACATAAATCTCCGACCCCATGGCTATCCTCACGCCGCTTTCATACATAACGTGAGCAAAATCGAATGAATCTTCCGTTATAACACAGATATGTACATTGCCTATTTTGAAGCTGCTCTTCCCGCACGCAGCCTCTCACTAGCACTATGCAAAAACTAGCCATTGAACCCCAATTCTAACACTACCATCGAGTTGGCCTGCTTCCAAACTCATGGATTCAGCTGTCGTCCTGCAGAAATCCATTCGGGAACATGTAAGTTGTGACTTTCTCGACCTCTTTCTTTCTTGTTTCCTGCCATCTCTGACCACCCCGCACACAACCTTCTCTTACTAACTTCTTCTATACTACCTCTTTTACTATTCTGACTTCAGATCCGGGGTCGCCCTCTTCACTGCGGTAGCCCCCGCCGCTCCTTTCCTGCGCCTGCCTCCTGATTGTAGCGTTAGATAGCGTGGCGCTTGGCAACGGGCCAGTCAGTAATTCGTCCTATGACTGATCGGCCGGGACGGGTGGGAGGACATAAGCAGCTCGATCGTCCAACCGTCCGCTACCTTGCCCTGCCTCCGATCGCTAGCCAGTCCCCCGATGGGCGTCTACCCACTACCAGTGGGTTGCGGCGCGGCCTAATATGCCACTGCGGTGAGGAAGGGCTTCGCTACCGGCTGGTCGTAGTGGCCTGCCCACGGCCCCCTCCATGAAGCTTGGTCCTGATGCAACCAGTTAACCCCTGGCCGGTACCACCCGCTATAGCGGATATCGCCCCTGATGGTGGGTGGAGCTCCCGCATGCTCCCTCATTGGAGGCTCGAGCACGGGGGCGGCGGCCACGGATTTCTCGAGGAGGTAACCCCAGCTTAGTCCAATGCCATAACCAACAGTGCTAGGCCCAAGTCTGGGTTTAGCTCTGACGGACGCTTAAATAAACAGGCAGTGCACGACGCGCCGACCTCCCGAAACGACTTCAGAAGCCACACTGTAGTCGATGTCATCCTCCGCGCGTACGCATAGGTCATAGGCAAGCACACCAATCAGCGAGACATAATATTTTTAATCCCTAATTAATCAGAAATAAAAAATTCCGGCCGGCGATTACTCCGACTCCTCAATCATCAACAAATAAGAAGATCACGCGCGCCTCCAAAATCTGCGCGCCCACACACTCTCTATTCTAGTCAACCATCCAGCCGTTGTAAACACATAGACGCAGTTGTGCCTCACGCAAAATACTTAAACTCTTAAACTTATTTTCTGTCGCTTCCAAAAACCAGGGCGGATAGCCTTGTAAGGGTATTCGCACCGACAGCTTATCGGACCATATTAAGCGACGTCCCTGTCGCTCCGCCAAAATCAGAAAGCTATAAATCCACCCACATTCCAAATGCTGACGAGAAAGGAACCAATCCGATTAGCCGACAGACTCAGGTTCGAGGCTTCCAACATTCCGTGTCCACACAACTATATGCTGCCAGGGTTTCAACCTGGGTCTCCATTGCCCTTACACTAGGACGCCGGTGTATTACGCATCGATACCACAGCATAAGTTCCAAAGGCCCTCTAAACTGTCCTTTCCCCCTTGTCCCAGACAAACCTCGGCCTCTCGTTGAGTGTCCCGGCTAGACTCTTTCTCGTAAGCAGAGTCATACTTAGGGACGCGGACCTTAAATGAGACCTCGGAAGACACTCTCGCCTCCCTCCCGAAACTCCTCACTACAAAGCACACACACACACACACATATATATATATATATATATATATATATATATATATATATATATATACACTTAAATCTCATCTCAGCTCCTTCTTCCTCCTTTCGCCTCCTCCTAGCTAGTTCCTTGACTTACTGTTTGTTGCCGCCTTCCTCTCGCACTCACGTTAGCATTCGCATGCTGCTTGCGCGCTAGTGCCCACTGAGCGCTTACCCCGCCTTCGAGTGCGTTCTCTGCGAAAGGGTCGCGCTTCGCTGCTGCCCGTGTTCTCGCCCCCTCCCTTTTCGTTTTTCTTAGATGGCATCGCCGCGCTCTCGCTCCCGTTGTGTCTGCCCTCGGAGAGATCCGACCAGGTGCGATCATGAGGCTACCTATGAGATGAATCTTGCCCCAGCATATGGCGGGATTCATTTGGGCACCCTCGGGGCAGATAGGCCGTTGAGGAAAAACAACAAGAGTAAGAAAAAGTCGAGAAAAGGAAAAATAATATATTTAAAATCTAATAAAGAAGAATTGAAATAACAGAATCTAGCGAAACTCAACCTACAACTCCCCTTACCTTGCCAAGTGTCAGAGCCCACTTTACTCGGCCTTAGCCACCCTCGTCCCTAACTAACCTCGATACCGAGGTCAAGGGTTCGAACCCCGACCAAACGTAACCAGGGTAAAATGCAATTGAGCCCCCCGACAAAAGACAGCTAGCTCAAGGGTCGGCAAGCTTCGATCCCTGTATTTTTTCTGTAATAATCAGCGCTCAAACCTACTGAGCTAGCTCCCACTTCGAATAGAAGGGGAGGAACTCAGTATGTATACAGTAGTCGGGCCCCTGTCCAACCAGTGGCCCAAGCCTGTTTCCAGGTTTCGTGCGTATGGGCATGCTTGCTGGTCTGCATGCCTGCCTGTGTGCATGTCGGCTTGAGTATGGTTGTGACCAGTAAGGGCACTTGGCGGACCAGTAGGCCCGAAGGACCGGTACTTAGCCGTGGCCGCGACATTAAGGGTCGCGGCGGGAAAATGCACAAGTGGCGGGAAAAGAGGCTTGCGGCAGCGGAAATACTCAATTAGCCGGCGGTCGGTACCTCACCAAGTAGAGGTAGATGCGCCAGGTACTCGAGACCGAGCATAAGAAGACCACAGTTAACACTTTTAGACACCCAATACAGGTAGATAGACAAGTAACATTCCCAAGTCTCAGTGTGCGCCGTAGATGTACCTGACACCGACTCTAACCTAATCAACCCTTCGGCCTCTTCTGCCGACGGGACATTACTACCGATTGTAACCATTACAGCGCGCGTCATAACAACGTGCGCACATACTTTCGAAATTTTATCACCAATTCGCCGCGGCCTCATTGGCCGAGGAATTTGTTTCGAGTGTCACGCTAAAGCGTGCACACCCTTTCCACTCTAGGCCGGCTCCGTCATGGTAGCCGACGTCGTCACTGTGTCGAATGCAAAAGTATGGTTAAATACCCTTGTAAGGGTATTTGGTCCGACAGTATCCCGGAGCTCATTAACCGACGTCCCCGTCGCTTGGAGAACTATATGCAAACAACCGAAGGTTTTCGACAAGCAATTCGTCAAATCCCAATCATGGGATGAGATGTGGTTCAGGATTGACGTCGTCACCTCACTTTTCATTACTACTACCGGGATTCTAACCCGGGTCTCCCACATTATAAAAATAACTTAATGACTTGAAGTGGGGATACTTGATCCGTACTACGGTATATCAAATAGTTAAGTATGACAACGCGCCTTTCCTTTCCCCACTCCCTTAGACTTTTGATCCAGACCTTCGTTGGTTGTTATCAGGGTTGGTGTTCGCGTACGAACTCATCCCTTCAAACGAGGGTCCTAACCGAGACCTTGGTTGCTCAACTCTTGATATCACTTGTCCAAAGTCGCCTGTTGTCTTGCCCGAAGTCTAATATAGGAGAACAACGGTCACTATCATGACCCACCATAGTCCTGCTGATCAGGCCGGAGCTGCGGCCCACCGCGTTGTTGCTTATCGGTGGTTGCCCTCGTTGGTTGCGCAATGATGGGATATTCATCCTATCTTTTCAAAATTCATAGATTTCAAGACTAATCTCGACCCCTTCGACATCCACCTGAACAAATCCCTTCACTGGGGTGGCCATCCCCTCTAGTCTCTCTTCTAGACCATAGTTGAAGTTTCGCTGCCTGGTTATGCTAGGTCAACAGCCCACGCTGGGAGTTACGTCCCAACGATGCCAATTTTTCACCATAGGCTTGGTAATTTATGCCCTCAGGTTAACCCTTGAGGTGAATGAATGATGCTTCTCTTTAGTAAACCAAATAAATGAAATTTTCCAAATAAATGGAGCAATCGTCAGGCTGCCACTCAGGGTCGTGCCCTCCAAGTCTTCGATCATAGCTCGGTGAGGCACGCATCTTGGGGTCATTTTGTATTATAAGAAAAACCAATATTTAAAATGACATAAATATTTGTTGACTCTTTGCTTGTCTGAAACCAACAAAACAATCATCCCATCCAAATCCATTCGTAAAAACACAATGTTCTACCTCATGAGAGGTATTTGCCCATACCATAGCATGACATTTCCAATTATACATATAGATCAATCCAGCATTAGGTCATTCAATCTTCTGCCGTTTTTCATTCATTCACTGACCTGCCCGTCCCTCTACCACCATTCCAGACCTCAGAGGATCCTTAAATAGTGATAGACGAAGGGAGGTACTCATCATAAAAGAGACTTGACTATCATAGATACGGGAACGCACACAACGTGTAGTGTTTTGAAGTCCATAGCTCATTTGCCCATGATCTCGTACATATAAATGTAAAATACAAGTATGATACAAAGTCTCATTAGTGACTCATCCACTCATCCTCATCTATTTCCCCTGAATATTCATGCATCCCGTCCTATTAAATTCTAACCCTTTCTACTTACGCATACACCCTCTCTTCTCAGTTC
The DNA here is from genome assembly GCA_003427395.1 of Chara braunii. NCBI lineage: Eukaryota > Viridiplantae > Streptophyta > Charophyceae > Charales > Characeae > Chara > Chara braunii. The sequence goes on from BFEA01000293.1 coordinate 66,410, forward strand.
ACAACTCTTATACCTCATATCCTAAAAAGTCAATCGCCAACCCCAACATCCTATGAAGCTCCATCCTATCACCCTCAGGTGTTCTGGGGATCATCTGCCCATTGCTAGCTACCAGTCTCCCTCTTGAGTTAAGTCTGATCATCCGTCTTCTAATATACTCAGCTAATATAGCACAACCATCCCTGAAATACCCCTCCTCTGTGCAGAAGAAACACTCTTTCGGGTCCTTGTTGTATCTGGCTCTCTTGGCCAGAGGTCTACTTGAAGTCTCAGCTTGACTCCCTGCCCCCTCAGATGACTTCATGTCATGCTGCTCGCTCCTCTTTATGCCCTTCTGCTGAGGCACATCCAGATTTTCGCCTTTCTCTTCCAGTGGGCCAGATGGTACATCAATCCTTGGTTCTTCTTGTGGCTCTTTGTTGAATGAACATTCCTTTCCTGCCTCAGTCTGCTCATCCATCCCTCCTCCTTCTTCCTTTGACTGAGGGGCCCCTTCTCTTCCTTCTGCCAATCTGATTTCAAACCTTCCCTCCTTCTGTCAATCTGATTTCAAACCTTCCCTCCTTCTGTTATTCCACCACTTTTCTGGTTTCATCCCCTCTCTCTTGATGGCTCAACTTGAGCTCTTTCATTCCTTTCAGTATTTCTTCTCATCTTTTCTCCCAGTCCTGACCCAACTTCTTTCTCTCAGAAATCTCCTCATCCAAGTCCAGCCCTTGCACGATGACCTCAGAACACAAACCTTCCACCTGCTTCTCCACCCTTTTCCTCGCAGCCGCTTCTCCTCCAATTCCTTGTCCTTCATAGCCAGGGAAGCCTTCAAAGTGCCCACTTGTTTTTGTAGTTCCTCCTTTTCCTTCTTCAACTCCTCCACTTCCTTCTTCACCCCTTCCATATCTTCTATCAATTTTGTCACTTAGGCATCCCTCTCTTCTTCCTTCTTTCTCAACCTGCTTATTTCTTTCAAGAGCTCTTGGATGTAGTCCAAGAACCCTTAGGTGATGAGCTTAGTGCTCCCTTTGAGCCCGACCTGGGGTCCTCTGCTCACTGTATCCAGGTCTTCTCCAATTTTTTTAATTCTACCTCCTCCTTCCATTTCTCCCATTTTCCTGACAATCTCAGCATAGTCTTCAAAGAGCCTTGTGCACTTTTCATCCAACATATCATGCAGCCCCATCATTTTCTGCAAGTTGTCTGAACGTTTGGAACTTACCACTAGCTCTGAGAGGAACATCCTCTCAAACCTGGCATCCCACGTGGAGTTTACAGACAGGTCATCGTTTTGCATCATCCTGATCATGTAGTTCGTCCACCTTTTCCTCTTCTTTTCTCTTTGAGCTCTTTCCTCCTTACTCATCTGCCCTTCCTCCACTTCCTCTCTCAACTGGGATGGCTCACCACGCTCCACTTTTCTCTTTTTTGCTCCAGCTTCCACTCCCTTGCCTCCTTTTATCCTCACTTCTTCTTCACCCTTCTTTCGTTCCATCCCCTCTCTATCTCCAATTGGCCCCTTTTCCTTAGCTCTTACGACCCTTGGAGCCTTTGTCTCCCTCCTGGATATTCTTTCCTCCTGTCTCCTGTTCTCTTCGTGCTCCTTTTTCCTTCTCACTCCTCTTTTCCTCTACCCTTTTTTTTCCAACCTCAATTGTTTTTTTCTCTTCAATCTTTCTCTCCCTCTGTGCCACGCTTGCCCCTAAGCTTCCTCTCCTCCTTTTTGGCGCTTCCCCCTTTTTCTTTTCACCTTCCTCTGCCTGGTCAGACCCTCTGCTACTGCTCTTGGGGACAACCCCTGCGTTCTTCCTCAGTCTTTTTAAGGGCACATCTTCTTCTTTTTCATCCTCTGTCCCCCTTTCTTGAAGCTCATTCATCTCCCTTCCAATCCACAACCTCTTTTCCTGCAACCTTTCCTTCCTCGTCTGATCTTGTCTTGCCTGGGTGTATGCTATTCTCATTTCCACTGTTATTCTCTGCCAGATGCGACTCCCTTCCACGATCCCGTTCACTTCCTCCTTATCACTCCCCTCGGTTCTCTCAATCAACTGTTTCTTTTTGTCTTCCTCACTCGATTTCTCTGTTTCAGTGACCAGCTGCAAACTGTCAATAAAATCCTCCAGATTTGTTCCATCAAACCTCAAGTCATCCTCAATTTCATTCCTTGGGAAGGTCCCCATGTCCTTCCACAATCTTACCATGCATGCTCTCCACCTCGTGCATTCAGTCGTCACTCCGTCAATCTTCTTCTTGTATATTCCTGCCCCAGTTACTTTTGCGAGTTTCTTCATATCATCCCACTCTCTTTTGAACTCATACTCCTCAAAATCTCGTAAAAATACTCGCAAGTTATCTCCAGATCTGTAAATGGGCAACTCCTCCAGGTTCCTTGAGATTCTCTGATCCCTCCTCTGCCCGCCCTTTCTCAATTTAGGACCAGAGGGTCCTGCCCTGCCTCCTCTCTACGCCATGGCCTCTTCTCCCCAAGGGTCACGCCTGCACACAGAGAAGGAGCAAACGACAGGTACAAGGATCAGATCACCATCAAGGCAACACTTCCCATTAAAAATAAGCTTGACAATGCTCCCTTGCCCGGTACTTACATGCATGCACATATATACATATACATATATATGCCTTTATATACATATATATATATGCCTGCATGTATATACACATGTATATTCCTACTATACCTTTCATATTCATGTACATATAGACACACACGTATATATATATATATACATATATATATATACATGTTTGAATGTATACTTAGGCAATGGGGTACGTACATGCATAGGTACTGATACACACATACATGCATAGGCACTTTCCCAGTCTATTCAGGCTTTCTGTATTATAGCTGGGTGCACCTCTTCTCTGACTTGGAACTTCTTTAGTCTGAACCCCGAAACCCGGTACTTCCTTGAAGTCCCATCCATCTTTTCTAGCTCGTAGGCCCCATGAAGTCCATGCTTCCTGACTTTGAACGGTCCAAGTCAACGCTTGTTCAGTTTCCGCGACCACTACATTTTCAAAGAGGAATCGTAAAGTAGCACTGTCTCGCCAACTTGTAGAGGCTCGAGCCGCACTCTAGGGAGTTTGTCCCACCTTTCTTTATCTTTCCCCCGACTGTCTGCAACTTTTACAGCTGCTTCGTGAACCCTTTCTTCAGTGGCGCTGATCTGCCTTGCCCGTAGATCTAGCAGTTCTTCCAAAGTCAAATTATTTTTCAGGTCCTGCCTACGCCAAGTTTTCAGAAAACTCTCAATTGGAAACGTGGCGTGGCGACCATACTAGAGCGTCACAAGTGCATACCCAGTCGTCCTTCTTACAGTGATATTCTCCACAAAGAATACCGTTCTTAAGAACTTTGGTCAGAGGTTCGGCCTCCCACTGGTGCATTTGACCAGTAAGTTAGTAATCGTACTATGGTCTCTTTCGACCGGTGCATTTGCCTGTGGGTGAGCCCGAGTCGTGTAGTTACCAATGACTCCCAACTCGCTCAGTAACTCCTTCACTTCTCCACATGTGAATTTCGACCTCCTGTCCATCGTAAATTCCAACACAAACGGATATCTGAGATAGTATTCCTTAATGCAATCTGCCAGCGGTACCCCGGTTTTATTCCTGATTGCTCTACCATCAACGAACCCAGGAAGGTTGTCCCTTGCGTCAAATATATAGTTATACCTTCCAAGACCCAGCGGCATAGCTAATAGATCCAAGTGAACCACCGCCCTTACTTCCTTGATGTACCTAGGATGCAAAGATTCTTTGTATCTGATAGGTGATCGTACTTGACAGGGTACACACGACTCACAATACTTCCGAGTCATTTCAAACATTCCTTCCCAGTAGTAGAGTTTCATCGGCTTTTTGTAAGTTGCCGCGAAACTTCGATGTCCCCCAACTATCCCATCATGCAACGCAGCCACTACATCAATCTGACGATTCCTCCCACATACGACACGTCGCGGCGGCCCTCTCGTGTCCCTGATGAACAAGTGGCAAACTCTTACCACATAATGATCTTTCATCCTGAGAGTCTTTTCACTCACTTCTCTCTCTCTTTTATCTCCTGAGAGGAGCAACCCCATTTCTTGATAAAATTTGTCGTATTCTTCCTTCCTGAAATCCTATGAGATCTCTTCCTGCTCAAATTCTCTTTCCTTTTCTTCATCGAATTCGTAATCATCCCCAATCACTATCTCGTCGGCTTTCACCATTCCTCTTTCATCATTCGCTTAAACTTGCAATAGGGAATTCGTTAGGTTGTACATTCTCCCCATCATGGCTACTTGCTCGTCTGCCTGTTGGACTCCTGCTTCGATAGTTCGTGGCTCATCTATCATCCTATAGTTCTCTGCCAAAGCCAGTTCCATTATTCACTCTGCATTCCTTTCACCCCAAAAGTCCTCCTCCACTAATGGCGTGATTATCAGGGAAGGTTCCCTCATAAACTCGGGAGGTGGATGCCACATCGGATTTCCTCTCCTCATCTCCTTACTTTCAACGAACATGAACCAACAATTCACATGTGTACGCATGTCTTCTCCTTCCTCCAAAAACCCATCTACCGGAGGTATTTTTTCCTTGGACTCTTCCTTGTTTCCCACTCAATTCGGCTCATGCCATCTGTCATATTCTTGTTCCCAGGGATGCGTTCCAGCTGAATGTCAAACATCCAGATATAGGTAAGTCATCTGACAATGGCCGGGTCTGACGGCGAAAATTTTTTGAGCGAATATACCAGCGTTGTAGGATCAATCTTGAGGTCAAACCTCCTCCCAAAGAGGTAATGCCTAAAGATTCTAAGGCATTGGAGGACCGCCAAGGCTTCCCTTTTGAATTGTGAGTAATTTCTCTCTGTTGAATTAAGCGTCCGACTTTCAAACCTTAGCGGCCTTTCCTTCTCTTGACTGTCCGCCTGAATCAAAACGCCTCCCAAGGCGGTTGGCCCAGCATCAGTCTCAACTATGAAGGTCGTTCCATAGTTGCGTCAAAGTCTAGTACCCCTAATACCAGACCTCCTTCTCTGAATTCCTTCTTTAGTTTCTCCACCACTTCTTTTTGATGGTTTTCTCATTCCCATTTTTGATCCTTTCGGACTAGCTTCCTTAGATGCTCTGTTTTGCTAGCAAATCTTTCTATGAACCTCCTCCAGAACCCACAGGTACTAAGGAAGCTTCGAACCTCTCCCACATTCTTGAAGGGAGTGGGCCATTGCAGAATCTTGTTAGTCTTCTTCCTATCAGGCCTTCGACCATGTTTGTTGCAAATGTACCCCAGAATGGTTACCTCCTTTACGCAATGTCTTGACTTCATACCAATGGTAGTGAGGTTGTACTCTTCTAAGAGCGTTAAAACTTCTCTCAATCCTTGAACATGCTCTCATACAAACCTTCTTACCCCATGAGTCACTTCCAACTCATCCTTCTCAATAGGACCCTTGACGGCACGATCGTCAATGTATGGCTCGGTGATTTGAGGGTTGATTGGCTGCATTACCCTGATCATACTTCGTTGCACCATAGCCACAACGTTGGTCCATCATTTGGGTGCAACATTCATATGGAGTAATCCTCTAGGCGTGTGCATTGCCGTGATAGGACGGTCTGCAGAATAAACCGAAAATTGATCATACCCTAAGTAGAGATCGATAAGTGATACAATCGATCTCTCTGCGCAGGATTCTGGTAGTTGATCAGCATTAGGCAATCCCCCAGCGTCCCTCACGACCGCGTTCAGCCGTTGAAGGTCCTGTACCCATTTGAGTACTCCGTTCGGTTTCACAAAACAAAATTAGGGAGAGGCATATGGTCCACTGGAGTACCCAGCAACATCCGTACGGATTTTTCCATCTAGATACTCTACCACCTTTCTGCGATCTTTGGGGTTGGGGTACTTAGCTCCTCGGACATTCAATGGTTCATGAGGTACGGTATGAATGCGGATCATCTCGATCTTGTCCTCATCCAACCTCCCACGTTGATCATCGTTGAAGGCATACGCCCCATGCTTTCCGCGTATCAGTTTCTTTACCAAGTTCTCCTCTTGCCTCGTCAAAAACCCAGATTCTCCTATTATCAATTTCTTCTCAGTCTCTTCGTTGATGCGACAAGGCCCATTTTGAATGCCTTCCCTCATTCGCTATGTCAACTCTCTTTCATGTTCATCGTATACACCTTTTTTCTGACTTACTAGGACCGGCACTGGGTGACTCTTCTTGTCTACCGTCTTGTACCTCCTTTTGGTCCTTTTGGAGCCCTGCTTGAGCCTACCCATAAAAAATATTGACCTGCAGCTTGTGCATTTGGCGCATGTGGTACTATTATTTGAGAAGAAGGAGGTGACCGGTAGACAAGATCGACCCTTCGTCCTTTTGGATCGCCTTGGATTTTCTCTGCGAGCGCTCTGACGGCGTCCGGGTCAGCCATCCTATAGGTTGATACCAGTTCTACTGCGTCACTGATATTAGTCAGGCTCAACACAAGCCCTTTGGCTTCTTCATCATCCGACTCTTCTTCTTTTTCTTCCCATTTTAGTTCTCTCCTCCTATTCTCTGACTCTTCAAACGTGTAGAATCCGACGTTGAGCCTGTTCTTCGAGCTATGCGGTCCGGTATTCCTACAAGTGATAACTTCAAAGTTCTCACAAGCGAGATCACACAAGATGACAAATATGATGTCGTTATGCTTGTTCATAATGAGCGACTCGAACCTGCATAGGAACGACCTGCCAGTAATATTGGAAGATCTAAGTTGGGCATAACATAGAAACACGTACGTATTTTGACTCTCCCTATTTCTATTACTACGTTCGATGCGACCCCCGTGTATCCGGTCTTGCCGCTGACTCCGTTGAGAAACCCGCAGTAATTTTCATCCACTTCTAGTCCTAGTTTCGCCACGATTTCCCTGTTTATAATGTTCATCTTTGCCCCGGTGTCAACCATCCCAGGATACATCTTTCCCTTTATCATAACATCAATCGATCCCGTTCCTACGAACTTTCAGTCCATCTTACTCCCTTCAACGCTCCAATTTGCTTCTTTGGGAATCAAATCTCTCATCCGGACTGAGGCCACCCTTCGGCGTGATAACCTTACTTTCACCATTTCCCTTAGCTTAGGAGCCGAAGCGAGAATTTCTTTCAGGTTCAGTAGCTCATTGTGACCCTCTAATAACTTATTTACTAGACCCTCCAGGTCCACCCCTTCTTCGATCGACGTCTGATACTTTCTCTTCTTGCTTGGTGCCTCATCCCTTTTAGATTTCCCTTTCTTAACTTCACTCTTCCTTCTCTTGGCCGTAATTTCTGCCTGTCTTTCTTCTTCTTCCCTAATTTTGTCATTCTCTTCTTCGTCACCCTCTACCATGATTGGCGGCTCTTCCCCCGCCGGTTGGGAGACCTGTGCCTGTTCCTTCGGAGGATTACCCCCAGCGGATCTTCTTGTAGCGAACGGGACTGAGCCCCTCACACTTCTTTGACCCCCGCTGTTCCTTGCGGCCATATTGGTCCTCAATATCCTTGGGTTGGGTTTATTCGGCCCTTCACCTGATCCTCCACGTCCCATGGTAAATACCTTTGGGCATCCAACTCCGTCTTTCCCAGCTTTTTCATATATCCCTTGAAGTCTTAGATGCAGTCTTTGCATTTTGTCCATTAGATCTTTCATCCTATCAAACGTATTCCTGACGTTAATCCTAACGTTTTTTTCCTCTTCTTCTTCTTCCACAAGGGGTACATCTTTCTTGTTTTCTTCAATCCCCATCCTGCTTACATTTTCTTCCAATTCAGTTATATCTTTCACTCGTACTACTGGTTCTTCCTTTTCTTTCCAAATTCAGAACATCCCGGGGCATTGGGACCAAGTTAGGCCACACGAAGAGCTTCTTCTCTTGTGCCCCCTGGAATCTTAGGATCAATCATCCTCCCTCTTTTGTCGAATACATCGCCATCTATGTTTAATGTTATGAGTCCGTCACGTTCGTCAAACTTTCTAACGTGACATCACTTTACCGTGTGTCCTTTGATTCCACAGTAGGTACAAGTGCATTCATTGTAATATATTCATCCTCTGTCATATCCCTGTCCGTTACATTGTCCATTTCCTCTACCATAGCCTCTTCCATAGCTTTGGTCGTAACCACAATCATACCCTTGCTGATACTCTTGCCCTATCGGATTTGCACCCCCTTAGGGCTGCCCGCAATTTTCACTTGACATTCTTAGTTTTTCTTTGACACTTTGTTAATTTGACCGTTTCTTCCAGTTCTCCTTCTTCGACCTCTCCTTCTCCATCCTCCTCTTTCTTCTTTCTCTTTCCCGACGGTTGCGTTACCGTTAACACCTTTGCTGGTGACACCCTTTCCTTCAGTTCCTTTATCTCGTTTGCCATGTTGCTTAACACTTCTCCTAGTGCGCTATCCGTTCCTTGGACCGTCCCAACCGCCTTTCTTTTTTTTCGTCCGACCTTGATCTGGTGTTGAAATACTTGATCCATATTTGCAACCGCAATATTCCTTTTTATAATTTCCCAGGTTGTCTTCCTCCCCGTGGCTCCTCCTCGAGTCAGATCCATTGCCTCATACCCAGAAAATTTTCCCAGGAATATGACGCATTGCATTTCTTCAAACAACCCCGGGACCCTTTCGACTGTCTTCTCAAAGGTGTTGGTGAACGCCCTGATTGTGGTGAAATCATCTCTATTCATGTTATAGAGATGGTCAATTGTGAACAAGACGTCTCCTAGCTTAAACTTCTTTTGCATTCCCTTTTTAAACTCCGCCCAATCATTGTTGGTCTTTCTTACTTCCTCTTCCACGTCAGACGTGCATTCCCACCACACGTACTCGTACAGCTGAGCAAACTTTTCAGCTGGAGTCAATTGGTTAAAGATTTGTTTGAGTAGCTCCAACCAATGAGTCACCCTGTCCCCTTTGAAAGAAAAGATATATATCCTTGGTAGGTTGGACCTCTTTATCGCCCTTCTTTCTAGTAACTTAACGATTTCTGCCGCCGTGATTGGCGGCGCTCCGTTGACGTCGGTCTCCCCTTTTCTTCCTAGGTTTTCTGTTAGACCGTAAACCCTGTTAAAACACATAAAATGATAATAAATCCACCCTTCGTCACTAACTCGACATTTCCTTTACCCTTGTCTCTCAATGTCCGTATCCTATGTGACTTTGTACTCTTTTCCCTTAACTGTGTATATCTTCCAGAAGTACCCAGTCCCCGTGCCAAAAGCTTCTAACCATTCCAAATAATAAAGGGATATCATCTATAAATTATTCGATACATGCGTCCTGGCAGAGATTGTGCCAGTAGGCCGAGCGGTCGTCTAAACGATAGACGTGTAGATACACTTTTACTGTGCATAGTATGTTATAAATGTCCTTTTTCCCCAGTCTTGGCCCCATTTCTAGATACAGACGGTAAACAACGTCCGATGCCTCAAACTCGAAGCCCATCTCAGAAACTGACTGAGCCGCTAGTACCGCCCGTTCCACATTCTCTACTCCCCAAAACGCTTCATCAACTACGAACTGTGAGAGCGTGGTCTTAATATACATCGTTGGATATGTGAATTCGGCGGCCCATTTCGTTTTCAATTGATTGTACAATCTCCCCTTCTTCTCCCCAGTACATTCTTCGTGAAAATGCCTCAAGGGTCATTCCTGCCGTCAAAACGTACTTGGAGATGAAGCAACTTTCCCCTATCGCAAGGTCAACTACGTGCGCCCTCCAGAGAAGGGCTGATAGGTAAAGGGTCACTTTTACTATTGTACACCTTTTCCTCGTAGTCCATTCAGTTTCTATCCAAAGGAAGGCTTCCTGTCCTAGCGGTATTCCGCACCATGAATCTATCTCCTCATCTTCATCTATCTGCCTTCTGGGTAGTGTCATTTCAATCCCTCCTTCCTTCTGCTTCGGCAAATTGATCGAGAAGTGCCGATCAGCGAACCACATTACGGGAGCCATCTGGTACTCCCGTTATTACACAACAGACAAAGAAGAACTTTATCCTTTTAGTAACTGCCTAAGCTCCCTTGGCATACTTTGTTTCTCATATCCTAATGATTTATACCCTCAATTTTCCTGAGTACCTCTTCTTCTTATGGTATTTGACCGAGGATCCCCTGCTTCAATTCATCCCAATAGACATGCCTATTTGTCCAATCGTGTCGACGCGTATATGAATCGACTCGTGGCAACATGTCTTGTAATTCTCTTCCTTCAATCAAATGCCCTATCTCTAGGTATAAGTAGTATACCAACAGAGGGGTAGATGCGTGATATTCTCTCTCAGGTATCGCCATTGCGGCTTCCGCAACCCTTTCTACTTGAGACCTCCCTTCGAAGGCTGCATTTACGATAAATATGGGAAGGGTTCCTCTTAAATATGCTGCTGGTGGAAGAAACTCGTTAGCCCTCCTTACCCTCACAGTTTCTATAACTCTTTCAAATCCATTCAGACTTGCATCTCGTTTTTGAGATTCGAGCGCGGATTCTGCTATCCATAGTAGTCTAGAAAGAGATCGATCAATTCCTAAGACTAAATTTATTATGATAGCTTGCAATTTTTCTGATGAGAGATCCAAGGTAACCCTTTCTACCGCACAATTCTCGCCTTTAACCCATCCAGACTCAATCCAGATGAAGGCTTGTTCTCCCATAGTCATCCCCCAACAGTACCCATTTTTCTCATTCTCCTCCTGACGACTTGGTAGGTTCATCATTAGGCCACGCCTCATTTGTACGGGCTCTCTGACCGTGATTTAATATCGGGTAGAAGCCATTTTCTTTTCTTGTTGATACTGTCCACCTATTACATAACACAATCCAACCCACCTCTTTCATTTACCTGGCGGATTTCAAACCCAGGATTTAACTAGTTTCCTATTTTATTTCATCACCTTATCCCATTTTAGGTCCTTATATAATCTTCTTATACAATAAGTAAGATACCAACCCGCAGATCTCTATTTGACATAATATAAATATTAAGAGCGATATACACAACCTCCTATCAGGAGACGCAGACTGCGAGACAACGGGAGGGTCAGGTACATGCGGTGTCGCGTGGGGTCCTTGTTAGTGAGTTTTGGGGAGGACGGTATCGGAAGATGATGCAGCGCAGCAGCGGAAATTGACTCGCCGTGGTCAACTCCCGCGCTTTGTCAAAATTGCGTCTGCAGTCATGGTCAAGCTGGGCCCTAACGCATCGATTAGACTTCCCCTGGACCGAAACCGAGGGAAAGACGGCGCGACAGTACGGTCCCCTGGAGACCTGATCTTCCTCGTTGGGCTGGACCGAAGCGACCGCAATGGGCCAATTAGTGGGGTCCGGTCCAAACGGCACTTGAAACGGACCAAGGGTTAGCGAGATAATTAAGATTGACCGGTTGCGACCGGACCGACACGACCTCGTAACCTGGCCAGAAAAGGAACAGCCCTAAGTAAGCCATATAGATGAACAGCCAGACCCGAATAATTAAAATAGGGTTATGTGCTATTTTTAGCACGGGACTGACTATTCGTTTCCCAAAGTCGGGCCTGCACCAGTCCCGTTCTAAAAATAATACAGCCCCACGCTATTTTTAGCGTGGGACTGACTGTTCATCTACCGGGAACTGGGCCTACGCTAGTCCCGTTCTAAAAATAGGACTGAGCGTTCATATCCCGAGGTCGGGACTACTGCTATTTTTTGCACAGGCCTGGTCTAGAGTTTGACCACAGCCCCGACCATGGGACTGCAGCACAGCCCCGATCTCTTGACCTCTCCATTATAAAAGAGAGGCCACGTCACCCAAGAGGACAGATCAGTTCGGGAGAGATCAGCATATGTGGCGCACGTGGCTGGAGCACTTCAGCCCTGACGGAACGGCAAGAGACGGAGAGCATGAGTCAAAGATCAGCGACTTGCCAGCAGGAGTAAGAGAGGAGCACGGAGCAGGAGGCAAGAGAGTCGAGCGGAAGGCAAGCCAGGGAAGGGATAAGGAAAGGGGAGGGCAAGACTGGTCTTCCACTTTCCCTTTCTCATTCCTTTTCTTCTCTCTCGTCTCATCTTCCCTTTCACTCCCTCTTCTTCCCAACCGCCTCTATTTTCCTTTCACTCACCCTCCGCGAGCTGTGTACGTGCCATATCTGATCTGAGAGCACTTGCCTGAACCTTGTATCTGATTGGTCATAAACTCTGAGCTCATACGCTGTATCTGACGGTCGCAATCAAACTGTGTGTTTGGGCACACTTGAGGGTTGAAACCGAACTACGTCTGCGCACACTGTATTTAAGGGTAACTTTTGACTATGTCTGCGCAGCTGCATCAGGAAGCAAGCCGATTTTTGAGACCAGCGCAGTCCCTATGAGTAAACAAGCCGATTTTGAGACTGCCAGCGCAGTCCCACTGAGTAAACAAGCCGAATTTGAGACTGCCAGCGCAGTCATACCGAGTATCAAGCCGATTTTGAGACTACCAGCGCAGTCCC
>BFEA01000293.1:107046-119668 GCA_003427395.1 Chara braunii
AGTATACATATAGATATATAGATATGGCGATGAGGCAAGCTTCTTAGAGCCTCGCTTCTCTCGATCGCCTAGTATACATATAGATATATAGATATGGTGATGAGGCAGACTTCTTAGAGCCTCGCTTCTCTCGATCGCCTAATATATATAGATACAGAGTTGCCAGGCTGAACGTACGGAGACCTCTAAGCTGACCCCCGAACGTTCGGGCGTTCGGGTCCCCGTACGGGGCCCGAATTCGAAGGGGTTCGGACCCCGCAAAAAAATAGTTTGGTACCTAAAAATTATTATTTTTTTCTGATTTGTTTTTTGTGAGTTCTCTATTACATAAACTACCTGTCTCTCAATTTTGAAGTTATTCTGTGAAGGCAAACAATAATAAAAAATCGGCAAAGATGGTGGTGTCAAAACTTGGTTTTCCACTTACTAATTTGTTTTTTTTCTCTTTTCACTTTTTGTTTTCCCTTTATTTTGGGGCCTGAAAAAAATTATTATTTTTTCAAACTTTATTTGTAGGTTCTTTACTATAAAAGATACATATGTATAACACTTCATGCCATTTGACAGAGCCAAAAAAAAAAAGAAAAATCGTCAAAGATGGCGGTGTCAAAAACTTGCTCGCCCACACAATAATTTTATTCTCGTTTTATTTTTTTTATTTTATTAATATTATTTATTTTTTGTATTTAATTTTTATTTTAAATTTGGTAAGGACTTTGGATATACTATCAGGGGAAATGTTGTTAAGTTTATTCTTCTGCATGACATATTTTGTTTTCAGAATTTTTGAAAACCTTTTCTGTTTTTTATTTTTTGTTTTTTTTTTGGTTCCGCGTTTGTTCGAACGTCCGAACGCGTCGAGAGGGGGTCCCAAACGTTCGGGCATTCGGGTTCGGGTGTTCGGCCGGTCATGAACGCCGGCAACCCTGTATAGATATATAACTATATGGCGATGTTGCAGGCTTCTTAGAGCTTCTCTTCTCTCGATCGCCTAGTATACATATAGATATATAAATATGGCTATGAGGCAGGCTTCTTAGAGCCTCGCTTCTCTCAATTGCCTAGTATATATAGATATAGATATATATGGCGATGAGGCAGGCTTCTTAAGGCCTCGCTTCTCTCGATCGCCTAGTATACATATAAATATATAGATATGGCGATGAGGCAGGCTTCTTAGAGCTTCGCTTGTCTCGATCGCCTAGTATATATAGATATATATATATATGGCGATGAGGCAGGCTTCTTAGAGCTTCGCTTGTCTCGATCGCCTAGTATATATATATATATATATATATGGCGATGAGGCAGGCTTCTTAGAGCTTCGCTTGTCTCGATCGCCTAGTATATATAGATATATATATATATATGGCGATGAGGCAGGCTTCTTAGAACCTCGCTTCTCTCGATCGCCTTGTATACGTATAGATATATAGATATGGCGATGAGGCAGGCTTCTTAGAGCCCCGCTTCTCTCGATCGCCTAGTATATATAAATATATATATATATTTATGGTGATGAGGCAGGCTTCTTAGAGCCTCGCTTCTCTCGATCGTCTAGTATACATATAGATACATAGATATGGCGATGAGGCAGGTTTCTTAGAGCCTCGCTTCTCTCGATCCCCTAGTATATATAGATATATATATATGGCGATAAGGCAGGCTTCTTAGAGACTCGCTTCTCTCGATTGCCTAGTATACATATGGATATATATAGATATAGCGATGAGGCTGGCTTCTTAGAGACTCGCTTCTCTCGATCGCCTAGTATGCATATAAATATCGACGCCCAGTCCCAGCCTTGAACCATCCGGAAGCCTTTAGGATCACGCAGGTGGGGCACACAGGCTTGCACCTTATATCCTAAATCCATCCGGCTGATCCTAAGCTGAGTTAGCCTGAATCCCCCTTGTACATAGATATGGTTAGTCATTAGGTTGAGGTTAGTTGAGGCAATCCATCATACCAGAAGGCTTTGTCACTCACAAGTTTGACAACATTTTCATGATTCCCCCAACCCACTATCTCATGGTCAGGTGACCTATAGGCGAGGAAATGCCGTCAGAAGTACACCTCTCTCCCCGTCCATCACATCTAAAAAGAACATTCACGTAGCAAGACAACAACTCAACACTTCTTGTTCTCGCCACGTTTACCGACATCAGTTAAACATTCTCAACTAGATCATGCTCCCCTTTCCTTACTCAAGCATTATTGCTTGCCTTTCGGTCCTCGGGTTTAGCCCTGAAGAATCCCCGACTCAACGTACTTTCTTTGCTATGACAGTCCTAGATAGCCGCCTAAAAAGGTTATAGATTTAGGGTTTAGGGTTTATGTTGAAGTACACACACCTCACTGTTCCCTGCTTCCAGAGTTCCGCCTGAACTTCAGGCAGAGCTCCCGCAATCACCCTGTCACTGATCATGTATGATTTATGTAATCTGTCTTTCTTTGGATCTAACTTATAACACATCATCAGCGAAATATAATTGAAAGAATAGGTGTCTTGTAGGACCAAAATAAAGAAAAAGATTGGGGAGGACAGAGGAGGCAAGCACCATCACAAGGAGATAGTATCATTTTCCTCTTTCGATTTCCCCCATACTTCCCCTTCATCTCTGCCCGTGTATGCCGTCGTAAATGATAACAATGGTAATTAGTAGAAGTAGCGGTAACAACAAGCAATTAATAATGATAGCATTTTAAAATAGAGAAAATAAAGCATAGCAATAATATAAGAGTAATAATAAATAATATCAATGACATTTATAACAGTAATGATAATAATAATAACAATACCATATCAATCTGATTAAGGAAAGAAGATGTCCTTCGTGGATGTCCTATTTGCCATAACCCTTCTTTCTTCGCTTCCTCTTCTCCTTCTCACGCTCACTCCTTCTCACGCTCACTCCTTCCTCTCTCTTTCATCCTATATATCTTATTCACTCACGCCAATCACGCCAAACGGTCCTAGGTCTTAAATGAGCTTGCCTTCTCGCCTGCCTGTCCACAAAGCCGCGCAGACGTACGTTTGCGGTCTTCTTCATTCTTGGCTATAAACCATTGGTGCCCCGACGTCGGGCCAAGACCCATGTCGCTCAATGCTTGTGTGTGAATGCAACGACACTACAACGTTCTTAGTGGCCAGCGGCCCTTATCATCACGCTGACTCTCGCCACCCGTACCCATGGCGCAACAACCCACTTTCCTTGGTTCAACCGTGCGAAGTCCCTGTTACTTTTCAACCAGCTTGCATGCAGCAACGTCTGGAACTCACATTGGAAGATGTCGGGATGAGGAACCCTAGTGAATATACAAGTCCGCCTTTACTTACAGCGGCACAAGGCCCGCTGCGCCTTAGGTATGGTTATAACAGTAATAACAATAATAATAATAAAAATAATAAAATGTTAACAATACCATAGGTAGAGTGGTTGTCAGGTCTCGAAACTGTAGGTCTGTCACAAGTGTTAAGTATGTAGCTGGGTCATCGCTATAGGATTGCGGAAAGGCCAGGGTCTTAGTCACTATAGCCCTAAAACTTCAAGGTTGAGGCTACTACAGTCTCGGAGGGTCAAGGCTGTGGCTACCACAGCGTAGGAGGGCCAAGTCCTTAGTCTTTAGAAAAATCCGAAAGTAACCCTTCAACGCTATTCTCAGCAGATCAGAGATAAGTGAGCAATCAGTGAGGCTCAGGCTGCTCCTTCCCAATAGCAATTGTCGGTCGTCTGACAGATTCCAAAAGTTCCACACTGTTTACCTGTTGCTGCCTTAGTCTCTTTGGCTGTGGTTTGCTGTATCCGTCTGCAATTGTATCAGTTGACAGACTGTTGTAGAGTCTATAGGTAGCAAGGATTCGACCTGCAAATTTGTCAAATAGAAGTCTTATTGAGCTTTAGAAGCCATAGCTGTAGTCCTTCTAGAAGCCGGTCGGGTGGGCGAGTGGTGAACTCACTGCAGCGCGTTCATAGTATGATAGTAGCAGGACGGCAATACGTCCTTATTCAGTCGGTGGTATGACCTGGTTAGTGCCTGTCCGATCCATCAAGTACCTCATGAGACCGTGCAGGCCATCGCCGACTGAAGCAGCGATCGGTCATTCATTCATTTCCTGCGTGAGCCATGCGGACGAGTCGCCACAGCGACTTGTGCAAGGAGGTCTGCAGTAGCCTGAAGTCGAAGTGGGCGAGAGAGACGAACTACAACCATAACGATAGGGTAGATGCAGCCATAGCTGCCATAGTCTGTAGTTAGAGGGAAGTGGGTGTGCGTGTGCTGTTGAGATTGTTCAGAGTGATGCTTGTGGGATATCCAGGGTGGTCCAGTGTGTGTGAACAGTGTGTTGTTGGGCGTTAAATCGCCATAGCCAGTTGAAAGTGAACTCTTGTCTGGAAGCCATATCTCTGAGTACTGAGTGGGCGTTTGTCGCCTGTTTGCTGCGCTGCTATCACATGCATGAAAGGTGTGAATGAGAGCGAGTCTGATTGCCACAATTAATAATAACAATAATAATAATAATAATAATAATAATAATAATAATAATAATAATAATAATAACTACAATAATAATAATAATAATAATAAAATGATAATAATAATAACAAACCAACAACAGACTTGTATCACGAGTTTCTCCAAATAAGATTACAGCAACGCTCGGACTTTTGACAATGCTGGAGCAGTCCCTTTGTCAGCACCGAAGAACCAGAGTTGATATCTTATTTGGCGCATCGACGCCCGGACTACATACGACCGACACTATCTAGCCTATACAATGACGCCGCTGATGTCATTAACTATTTCCCCGGTATGAGCCGATCTTAGCCCATGCCGCACGATTCCTGCACCAGGTATGTCTCGCGCTACACTCACAACCTCGATCCCCCCCCCCCCACAGATGCCACGTGCACCCAAGATCATCACGCGTATAATAATAATAATAATAATAATTATAATAATTATAATAACAATAATAATAATAATAATAATCAAAGGGCCTTTACCTGATTCAACCCCTATTCGACAGACGCGGCATAGAGGGGTCACTCGCCCAAAGCCCAAACGTGAAAGCAACTCAAAGGTCAAGTTCTCTGGTCAAAGGGCACATCTAAACTAAGGAAAGAAGTCATCGCCAAAGGTCATGTTTAAACCCTGGACGAACAGTCACCATTTGGAAACCATATTTGTTCGCCAGGGGAGGTGCATGTCATGTCTGTTCAGTCTGTTTGTCTGTTGAATCTGTATGTCTGTCCAGTTTTGTCTGTCTGTTCAGCCTGTTTGTCTGTCGAATCTGTCTGTCTGTCCAATTTTGTTTGTCTGTTCAGGCTGTTTGTCTATTCTTTTTTTTTTTTTTTTTTTTTGTAGTAAGTCGCATTGTGGGACACCCAGGGTGATCCGGTGTATGCAAACAGAGAGTTGCGTGGCGCCGAGTCATCGGAAGCGAACTCGTACCTGGGTTGTCATATCTCATAGTATTGAGTGGGCGCATGTCGCCAGTTTGTTGTGCTGCTGTTTATATACATGAAAGTGTGAATGAGACGAGTCTGATTTGCTCAATAATAATAATAATAATAACAATAATAATAATAATAATAATAATAATAATAATAATAATAATAATAATAATAATAATAATAATTGCAAGTGAAAATTAGTGATAGCGAAGTTCAGAAACCAAACAGCATCATACACATGAGACCAGACAGTCGTGATCTCAAACCAACAACAAAATTGCATCACAAGTTTCACCAAATAGAGCACAGCGAAAGCTCAGAATTGACAATGCTGAAATAGTCCCATCATTATCAACGGAGAACCAGAGTAGGTATCCTATCCGGCGCTCGTCGCCCAGACTACTAATGTCAGATCCCATGCATCCTAGTCTGCAATGCTGCTAATGACGTCAACAGCTACCTAATTACGAGCAGACTTCGGCCACTGTCGAATGTGTCAAACATTAGGTAGGTCTCTTGTATCACTCACAACTTCTATCCACAGATGCCGCATGCGTCCGTAATAATAATAATAATAATAATAATAATAATAATAATAATAATAATAAAAATACAACGAAGAAAATTAAACAACAGCAAGATGACATTTTCATATTACATCATCACTCTAAAAGTCAGATAGTCAGACTGCCCGGAGTGCAACATTGCACCAATAATACACCATCGGAGGTTCGTAATACCGAGAATCACTTGTCAAGGGGTGTATACTCCTCCCTTATCAACACAAGAGCCCTAGTCTCTTCACCTTTCCTACTCGGCATTCAACGCCTTGATTACAGACGGTAGATTCCAGTTGCGTCGGCAGATGATCAATGATGACCCTTCTAGAATCAACAACATCGTTCCATATGGCCAGACCAGACTACAGATGGCTGTAATAATAATAATAATAATAATAACAATGAGGTATTTGAGTGTGAATAATATACAGAAACCAAGTTGCGAATTCACACAGATGTCCCACTAGTCGTGTCCAAGCAAAGAGTACAAAGCACTGAGGAACCATCCTTATAGAGCAATATAACGAAGTAACGAGCCAATGTTCAAGCTTGTAGGTCATGCTTGCGTGAAGTACAAAGTCGCACCTCTTCGTCTGACGCCCATCGCCCCTACCTACTCTACCCAACTATCATCCCTACTGCTGCGTCCATGCATCAGGCTTACTTCAATTTTCTAAGACCGATGTACGTGACAACCAACACCATGGTCGACCTCTCTTCATACACCAGGTATGCATCTCTTCACCCTCAATCAGACCTTGATATCCCGTACTTGCCTCCTTCCATTGCTCTTGTCTCCTTTTCTCAGACCAGTTCACTAGCCCTTTTCACTAAATAAACAAAWAAATAAATAACTAAATAAGTAAATGAATAGATAAATAAAAAAATAATCAAGAGAAAGATCTAAATGGATGTAGTGTTTACGTGCCACTTGTTGTGCCCGTCGCTTTCCTATCAAGCACAACTCGTAACGTCGCAGTGGGCAAACGGCCGATCGACTTATCGGTGCAGTTCGTAAAGTTGAGTGACTTCTTCCTCCTCACCTTCTGTCCTTCTTCCCCTTCTTCTCTCTTATGTATGGCAATCTCGTTTCTCCCTGCGCGCACCGTACCTGGTCGTAGTGTCAATCAAACTTCGACTTAAAAGGGAAAGTCGATCTATGCCTCTTCCCCCCGTTTTCTTTCTCTCTCGCTCTCTCTGTATGTGAGTGTTTGCTCGTTCTCTCTCTCTCCCCCTCAGTATGTGTGTGTTTGTCCGTTCCTCTCTCTCTCTCTCTCTCTCTCTCTCTCTCTCTCTCTCTCTCTCTTTTCTTGGTCGGATCATGAACGTCTCACACACACACATTCCATCGATAGGATGAGCAAAAACGGAATGAATCTTCCACTGAAACGTGGAAATATACACTGCCATTTTTGGATTCACTCATTCTATCGATCCTTGCAGTGTGCGTCGAGTCGTGGGTAGGAGACTTAGCTGTTGGCCAAGGTTGGGGACATATCTCTCGACCAAGGTTTGAGACTTATCGTCTTTTTTTTTTTTCTCTCTCTCTCTCTCTCTCTCTCTCTCTCTCTCTCTCTCTCTCTCTCTCTCTCTCTCTCTAGTCGAATCATGAACGTCTCACCCACACACATTTCATCGATAGGATGAGCAAAAACGGAATGAATCTTTCGCTGAAACGCGGAAATATACACTGCCACCTTTCGATTTGCTCATTTCTATCGTTCCAAGTAGCGCGCGGTGAGCAGCGGGTGAGAGGCTCAGCTGTTGGCCAAGGCTGAGGCGTATCGTCTCCTCCTCTCATTCTCATACATGCATCATCACCCTCTCTTTCTCTCCCTCTTCGAACCCCTCCCTTTCTCCTCTCGGTCCCTCTCTTCTCCTCCTTCCCTTTCGCTCTCTCCCTCTCCTCTTCTCTTCGACTTTTGCGCTTCACACACTCACACACACACACCGTCGCATTTTGTAAAGGTGCAGACCAGAACAAACACGGACCTCTCATACAAGGTACGAGATAGCGTAGCGGAAGACTTAGATACCAATGATCCGAAACAATCAATATTGCAATGCGGCCCCGACATACATCATCATCGTTCTATGGAGTGAAGGGGCCCGGCGCTCGTACGGGAAGCATGCGCCAGCCTTGGCCATACACAAACGAAGAGGAGGGGTTAGTCGAAGAAGAGGGAAGGATGGGAATGCCGTCAATACCAAGTCTGGGATGGGGTCCCAAATAACCCCCATCCAACGTCTGAATCCCAATGTCGAGTCCGGATCCTAGTCGTCAAGTCTCGAGTCACAACACTCTTTCTCCCACTCGTAGTCCGCAGATGCTGAGAAGTCAAATGGGGAGAGGGTGAAGGAGAGATGAAGGACTTAGAAGAGGAAGAACAAGAACTCTCTCTCTCTCTCGCTTTCTCTCTCACACACACACACACACACACACACACACACACACACACATACACACATGTAGTTTGTGTACATACCCATATTTCAGCAGTAGATTCATTTGTTTTATTATTTATTTATTTATTTATTTTATTCATTCTCCAGCTAAGCCGCATAGTTGTAGACTCACCTGCCCTCTCTCTCTTCTTGCCTCTGTCCGAGTTGTCGTCGTCGTCGCACCGCTAAAGGTCGTCGTTTGCCGAAACCTTCGTCGTCGACGAGCTTTGCCGCCTAGTCTAGTAAGTATTTCTTCTTTCCTTCTTCCTTTGACTCCTTCTCCTCTTCCCCTCACTACAACATGTGACTTCTCCGCCTCTTCTCCTCTTTCTCCTCCTCTCTCCTCCTTCTCTCACTCTTCCTCCTTTCGCCTCCTCCTAGCTAGTTCCTTGCCTTACTGTTTGTTGCCGCCTTCCTCTCGCACTCGCGTTAGCATTCGCATGCTGCTTGCGCGCTAGTGCCCACTGAGCGCTTACCCCGCCTTCGAGTGCGTTCTCTGCGAAAGAGTCACGCTTCGATGTTGCCCGTGTTCTCGCCCCCCCCCTTTTCGTTTTTCTTAGATGGCATCACCGCGCTCTCGCTCCCGTAGTGTCTGCCCTCAGAGAGATCCGACCGGGCGCGATCATGAGGCTACCTATCAGATGAATCTTGCCCCAGTATAGGGCGGGATTCATTTGGGCACCCTCGGGGCAGATAGGCCGTTGAGGAAAAGCAACGAGAGTAAGAAAAAGTCGAGAACAGGAAAAATAATAAATTTAAAATCTGATAAAGAAGAACTGAAATAACAGAATCTAACGAAACTCAATCTACAACTCCCCCTACCTTGCCAAGTGTTAGAGCCCACTTTACTCGGCCGTAGCCACCCTCGTCCCTAACCAACCTCGATATACCGAGGTCAAGGATTCGAGCCCCGACCAAACGTAACCAGGGTAAAATGCAATTGAGCCCCTCGACAAAAAAGAGCTAGCTCAGGGGTCGGCAAGCTTCGATCCCTGCATCCCCTGCGTAGTAATCAGCGACTAAGCCTACTGAGCTAGCTCCCACTCCGAATAGAAGGGGAGCAACTTAGTATGTATACAGTAGTTGGACCCCTGTCCAACCAGTGGCCCGAGCCTGTGTCCAGATCTCGTGCGTGTGGGCATGCTTGCTGGTCTGCATGCCTGCCTGTGTGCATGTCGGCTTGAGTATGGGTGTGACCAGTAAGGGCACTTGGCAGACCAGTAGGCCCGAAGGGCCGGTACTTAGCCGTGGCCGCGACATTTAGGGTCGCGGTGGAAAAATGCTCAAATGGCGGGAGAAGAGGCTTGAGGTCGCGGAAATACTCAATTAGCCGGCGGCCGGTACCTCACCAAGTAGAGGTAGATGCGCCGGGTACTCGAGACCGAGCATAAGAAGACCACAGTTGACATTTTTATACACCCAATACAAGTAGACAGACAGGTAGCATTCCCAAGTCTTAGTGTGCGCCGTAGATTTACCTGACACAGACTCTAACCTAATCAACCCCTCGGCCTCTTCTACCGACGGGGCATTACTACCGATTGTAACCATTACAGCGCGCGCCATAACGACGTGCGCACATATTTTCGAAATTTTATCACCAATTCACCCAGGCCTCATTGGCCAAGGAATATGTTTCGAGTGTCACGCTAAAGCGTGCACGCACTTTCCACTCCTGCCGGGCTCCGTCATAGTAGCCGACGTCGTCACTGTGTCGAATGCAAAAGTATGGCCAAATACCCTTGTAAGGGTATTTGGTCCTGTCACGCGCGTCGGTCCCACACCTAGACGCAAAGTAAATTTTTGTGTCGGACCTCACGGTCGTGTCACGAAGGAGTCTTTTGTTACCTTATCGAAACACCACTTCGACCGTGCGTAAGTGCTATATCTTTCGCGACTCCCTATGACAGGTTAGGGATCCCGTGAGGTACAACATACCTCCACATGCGGGAGCTGTCACCATCCCTTAGGTGGGCGCATCCCTGCTGAGCTACTGACCCACGTGCGAAGGTTTTTACATGCAATCGCAGAGGTAAGCCAGCCGAGGGCGTTTTCTCGATCGCCGTAGCATATGCATACGCGCGGTAAGACGCCTTAAGACCGACGCGTATGTCGTGCCCTGAAGTGCTAACTCCCCTGGCCGACTATCTAATCAGGTCGACTTTCTCGGACAGCCTTCGACGCTTAGTAACTATGACAAAAACTCTACGTTTACTTTACTCACCATATGAGAAAGCCAGGGTCAAACCCTTTAGTAATCTCTCATTCTCTCAAGATCTAAAACAAACTTTTAGACAATAGTTTCCCAAGCTCAGACTAGCTTACAATCTTAGCCACAGATATATATGTATATGTTTATATGTATGTGAGTCAGGGGAGCTGAATGAGCGTGGACCTCACTTCCACAATCGTTGTTCCCGTTGTTCGAATATCCAAGACGATCCCAATTCAAAAAATAGTTCAATGCCCAACACCTGTAAAGATGCAAGAATCACATACACGCATACAGATGCAGACACAGAATGCACTACAAGCGCCAACCTTTAACCCATTCATCACAAATCCCTCACGCCCCAAAACCTTTGAAAGCAGCATCCCTTCCTAATCCTGACTCCTTTTACCCCAGCCCTCACATTTTCAAAGACCTCTGAGTGTGATTTGGACAGTTTTAGGTGTAGATACAGGGAAAAGATATATCCGTTTCCTTTCTTAAGTTTTGTCTTAGGTGTGGGTATCGAGCCATGTGGAAGTTGAGTCGGAGTTCTACCGACCAGTTATCCAATGATAACAAAATTTGCAGTTCCTTACGGTTTTCTTCCGTAGCCTCTCCAAGAATGATAACCTGTAAACACAGCACAGTCAGAAAGAATCTTAACGTCTTATCTTCGTCGTTGGGATATCGAATATCCCATCTAGACTTGTGACCAGAGTCGGTGCTTGTCGTCGACCTGCTGCCTAACTTTTACCCTGATTTAACTATCAATCGGTCTGCCTGGTGGATCTAGGCAACGAAAAGGATTCATTCCCAGCCTCTTCATCCTAGCGGTTCTACAATGTTTCTCCCCTCTTAAAGAGCCACATGTCTCTAGTGACCACACGCAATACCATTCATCCAATTCAGAAGGGAATCATATGATAGAGAAGAATTTAGAATATCAAAGGGTGATAAGTCTCTCGGAGTCAAGATCTCACTTATTTCCTTACTAGAATAAAGTGTCAGGGAATTGGCAATGGACTGAATTGATTGTATGGGTAGCGGATATCTGGCGATAGATCGATCAGGATACGTTCAAAATTTTGTTAGTATCAGGCGAGGAGAGTATAAGTTAGTATGACAACGAGGAAGGCTTCTTAGAGTATCGCTTCTCTCGTTTGCCTAGCATATATATAAATATGGCGATGAGGCAGGCTTCTTAGAGCCTCGCTTCTCCCGATCGCCTCGTATATAAGTAGTTATAGCGATGAGGCAGACTTCTTAGAGCCTCCCTCCTCTCGATCGCCTAGTATATAAGTTAATACGGCGATGAGGCAGGCTTCTTAGAGCCTCGCTTCTCTCGATCGCCTAGTATATATATAGATATGGCGATGAGGCAAGCTTCTTAGAGCCTCGCTTCTCTCGATCGCCTGATATATAAGTTAATATGGCGATGAGGCAGGCTTCTTAGAGCCTCGCTCCTCTCGATCGCCTAGTATGTATATAGATATGGCGATGAGGCAGGCTTCTTAAAGCCTCGCTTCTCTCGATCGCCTAGTATATATATATAAATACGGCGATGAGGCAGGCTTCTTAGAGCCTTGCTTCTCTCGATCGCCTAGTATATAAGTTAATATAGCGATGAGGCGGACTTCTTAGAGCCTCGTTCCTCTCGATCGCCTAGTATATATATAGATATGGCGATGAGGCAGGCTTCTTAGAGCCTTGCTTCTCTCGATCGCCTTATATACATATAGATATATACATATGGCGATGAGGCAGGCTTTTTAGAGCCTCGCTTCTCTCGATCGTGTAGTCTACATATATATATAAAGATATAGCGATAAGACAGGGTTCTTAGAGCCTTGTTTCTCTCGATCGCCTAGTATACATATAGATATATAGATATGGCGATGAGGCAAGCTTCTTAGAGCCTCGCTTCTCTCGATCGCCTAGTATACATA
>BFEA01000293.1:120498-152044 GCA_003427395.1 Chara braunii
ATACCAGAAGGCTTTGTCACTCACAAGTTTGACAACATTCTCATGATTCCCCCAACCCACTATCTCATGGTCAGGTGACCTATAGGCGAGGAAATATCGTTAGAAGTACACCTCTCTCCCAGTCTATCACATCTCAAAAGAACATTCACGTAGCGAGACAACAACTCAACACTTCTTGTTCTCGCAACGTTTATCAACATCAGTTGAACATTCTCAACCAGATCATGCTCCCCTTCCCTTACTCAAGCATTATTGCTTGCCTTTCGGTCCTCGGGCTTAGCCCTAAAGAATCCCTGACTCAACGTACTAAAAAGGTTATAGATTTAGGGTTTAGGGCTTAGGGTTTATGTGGAAGTGCATATACCTCACTGTTCCCTGCCTCGAGAGTTCCATGAACTCCTGGCAGAGCTCCCGCAATCGTCCTGTCACTGATCATGTATGATTTATGTAATTTGTCTTTCTTTGGATCCAACTGAAAACACATCATCGGTGAAATATAATTGAAAGGATATGTGTCTCATAGGACCAAAATAAAGGAAAAGATTGGGGACGACAGAGGAGGCAGGCACCATCACTAGGAGATAGTATCATTTTCCTCTTTCGATTCCCCCATACTTTCCCTTCATCTCTGCCCGAGTATACCGCCGTAAATGATAACAATGATAATTAGTAGAAGTAGCGGTAACAACAAGCAATTAACAATGATAGCATTTGAAAATATAAAAAATAAAGCATAGCAATAATATTAGAGTAATAATAAATAATACCAATGACACTAATAAGAGTTATGATACTATGAATAACAATACCATATCAATCTGATTAAAGAAAGAAGATGTCCTTCGTGGATGTCCTATTTGCCAGAACCCTTCTTTCTTCGCTTCCTCTTCTTCTTTTCACGCTCACTCCTTCCTCCCTCTTTCATCCTATATATCTTATTTATTCACGCCAATCACGACACACGGTCCTAGGTCTTAAATGAGCTTGCCTTCTCGCCTGCCTGTCCACAAAGCCGCGCAGACGTACGTCTGCGGTCTTCTTCATTCTTGGCTATAATTCATTGGTGCCCGACGTCGGGCCAAGACCCATGTCGCTCAATGCTTGTGTGTGAATGCAACGACACTACAACGTTCTTAATGGTCAGCGGCCCTTGTCATCACGCTGGCTCTCGCTGCCCAACCCACTTTCCTTGGTTCAGCCGTACGAAGTCCCTGCTACTATTCAACCAGCTTGCGTGCAACAATGTCTGAAACTCACAATGGAAGATGTCGGGATGAGGGACCCTAGTGAATATACCGGTCCGCCTTTACTTACGGCGGCACAAGGCCCGCTGCGCCTCAAGTATGGTTATAACAATAATAACAATAATAATAATAAAAATAATAAAATGTTAACAATAGCATAGGTAGAGTGGTTGTCAGGTCTCCAACTGTAGGTCTGTCACAAGTGTTAAGTATGTAGCTGGGTCATCGCTATAGGATTGCGGAAAGGCCAGGGTTTTAGTCACTATAGCCCTAAAACTTCAAGGTTGAGGCTACTACAGTCTCGGAGGGTCAAGGTTGTGGCTACAACAGCGTAGGAGGGCAAGTCCTTAGTCTTTAGAAAGGTCCGAAAGTAACCCTTCAACGCTATTCTCAGCAGATCAAAGATAAGTGAGCAATCGATTAGGCTCAGGCTGCTCCTTGCCTGTACCAATTCTCGGTCGTGTGACAGATTCCAGAAGTTCCGCACTGTCTGCCTGTTGCTGCCTCAGTCTCTGTGGCTGTGGTTTATTGTATCTGCTAGCGACCGTCTGCAATTGTATCAGTTGGCAGACTGTTGTAGAGTCTATAGGTAACAAGGATTCGACCTGCAAATTTGTCAAATAGAAGTCTTATTAAGCTTTAGAAGCCATAGCTGTAGTCCTTCTAGAGGCCGGTCAGGTGGGCGAGTGGTGAACTCTCTGCAACGCGTTCATAGTGATAGCAGCAGGACGGTAGTACATCCTTACTCAGTCGGCGGTATGGCCTAGTTAGTCCTAGTCCGATCCATCAAGTACCTCATGAGACCGTGCACACCAAGGGCCTGGCGGAGACAGGGCAGGCCATCGCCTACGGAAGCAGCGATCGGTCATTCATTCATTTCCTGCGTGAGCCATGCGGACACGTCGCCATAGCGACTTGTGCTAGGAGGTCTGCAGTAGCCTGAAGTCGAAGTGGGCGAGAGAGATGAAGTACAACCATAACGATAGGGTAGGGGCAACCATAGCTGCCATAGTCTGTAGTTAGAGGGAAGTGGGTGTGTGTTGTTGGTGCGGATACCCTTACAAGGGTACTCACACTGGGTTTTTGCAATTGACAGAGAAAGGGGTCGATTCATAATTAATGGGAAGCCCCCACGAGTCGCAGGGGTTCGTGGAGTAAAGATTCGGCGGTAACATCTAGGATTAGAGAGTGCGTGGGCGCGCAGGTTTGAGGCACGCGTGATTTTTCCCTCTTTGATCGCGATGGGAGACGTGGCGTGAATTCCGGTCGACGTGCTTCATTATAACAGTTGTTTGTTTTTATTAAACCAACTGACCTATGGGCACTCTTTTTCTCTGGTTCCACGGGGTACGGTGGACGGTTCAGTGAGCCGATGTGGACTTACTCGGAATCCAGATGATGGGACCTGATGGATTTGGCTAAGGATGGGTAGCCGCGGCGAGGCCGGTAGGCTGACGTGAGTTCTGGGTGGCCTTCTGTGCGAGTGTGGGCCGGTAAGCGGCATAGGGTGTTTCCTTGGCCCCGAAAGTCGGGCGCTACCTCTTTATTAGGGGGTCCGAGCCCGCTGGTATCAGGCTTGGGCTTAGCCCTATAGGTTACAGCACCGGACTCGTACGTAACAGACGCAGGGATGGAGACCAATAGGCAGTGGCGCGAAGGAGCAGCGGAGCGCTTGGAAGGGCTGAGGGGTTGAGGGGCCCACGGACTATCCCCCTTGGTTTTTGCTGAGGAAGCCTGATCACGGGCCCACGCAGTAGGGCCAAGGGAAAAGTAGTGGTAATTCCCGCACCTTGGTTCCGATAGTTTTCTTGCTTTTTGTCATTTGGGATTGGGTTTTAACTTTATAATTACTATTATTTTTCTTTTTGTTTTAGTCTGAGCCCGACACAGGCTTTTTTTTAGACCGGCCGCGGACCCAAAAAGACCCGACGCAGGGGGCATATCGTCAAACTATTGAAAATCAGATCCGTACTCGGGTTCCTGCATGTTCAAGACGCTGGCGGGGCGTCTTTATTTTTGCATGTTTTGGAGTGAATGTAGGCCGAGAAGTCCAACGTGCATGCGAGCTGGAGGGTAATTAGCCCACGACGCGGAAGAAGACTGAGTAGTGGGAGCTCCTTGCGAGGAACTACGACTCTGCTAAAGGTGGGAATTGTCCACATAGGACCCCCCCCGGTCTGCGCCGTGAATCGTCTCGCTGAGGCTCGGGCTGCATGGCCTCGCCGTAGGCCAGGGAGCATCTATGGAACAGCATGGCAATAGACAAGGGGGTGCTCATTTGGGGACCGCCGGAGGTTTGCTGCCATATCGCCGCAACAAGTATGCCGCACGGCCGTGTGGCCAGGCGCTGTGGGATGAAGGGGGGCGCCGACAGGAGGAAGCAAGGCAAGGCTGACGAGCGGGTCGTTTGTCGGACCCGGATATAGGGGCAAAAGACTATAGGACCGTCTAATAGCCCGACCCCTGTTATATCTCCCCTTCGGAGGGTATCGGGGACTGCCGGAGAAATACTGAGTCCTTCGGGACATCCGTTAAAATTGGAACGATACAGAAAAAGTTAGCACGACCCCTGCGCGAAGGGATAGGTATAAATCAGGAAGCGGCCCGGGCCTCCCGGGTTTCTTTCTGTGTTGATAGCATCGACGGTCCCCCCATTTTTACTGTAGGGAGTGTCCGCTAAGTAGACCGGGGCGCGGATGGTATAAAGGGCTGCGCTAAAGGATTGTGCAGAGTCAGTAGGGACGCTCGTTGACGAGACTAGTAAGTGCGGGCGATAGGAGCGCGAAGGGAGGGGGCAACCGAGCAGGAAGGTCGCAGAGACCGGGCAGCGGATGAACGAGGACGGTGGGCAGCCTTGCKAYGGGGTCGTAGGCGTGAGCGYCGRTCGGGGAGACTRGCAATGGTGAGGGAGGGATTTTTGGACGAACCGGGACGAGGAGATGCGTCAGGTGCATGCCGAGGGGGAACTAAGAACGCAGTAGACGAAGCATCGCCATGGCGGACGCCCGATTCTTGGTAAATCCGGGCGAGAAAAGACTCTAAACGGGGGTTCTCGGGGCCTGCGACCTCGAGTCTGAAACCAGATCTAAGAGAAGGCTAGCGCAGAGAGGGTTAGTAAGGGTGCGAGCAACTATGGCAGAAGTGGAGAAGAACGGGGGATGGAAAAGCTGAATTCGTTTGTTTCTTGACAAAAACGAATGAACAAAGACTCAAACCTGAGGTTTTGAGGTTGGGCGACACCGATTTTGAAGTTAGTTTTAGCTAAACGTTAGTAGATTAGAAGCTACTTCGGAAAGTTGTTGCGCGGAGACATCTCGGAAGTTGGACATGGCTGGAGTCGGGATGTGATATCGTGCCCGATCTATTACAGAATCGGGCAAGGTAAGGAGGTAAAATGGGGTTTTTGGGTAGGGCGAGTTCGTTGGTGCAGTTAGTTTTTGTGTTAGTTGGATAGAGGAAGAGTTAGACTAGGGAGGGCATGCGAGGAGCTATGAGGAAGAGAGTGGTAACGAAGGAAGGAAAGGGGTGTCTCACTCGTTTCTCGGTGAAAACGAGTAAGGAAAGAGAGCAAGTCGGGGTTCTGAGGCCGTTCGGGAACGATGGCCATGGCGGATTTTGAGTTTGGCCAGTAGCTCGGCCATTTGGGGCTAAAAGATCTGCGTGTCGACAGAAGGGGCAGTGTACTTGCCCACGATCTCGTTGAAGATTCACTCTCTATTGGCAGAAGGCATGCTACTACCATTGCCGTGATAATTCCCAACACTGTGGTTGTTTGCCATTCTGTCCGTCGCGAATGTTTTTGTGTTCACTCGGATCGTTGCCGCCGTCTTTCCCCCTGCCCGCGATTCGTAATGGAATTGAAATGAACCTGGCCGACACTGACGGCCAGGTGCATTCACGTAGGGGAAGCTGCTAAGAGAGAGAGAGAAAGAGGTGGGGAGAGCTTACGCGTGGGACAGGGCGATGCTCATTCTGTGGGGCCAAGGCAGCAAGGGACAACGGCGGAGCTGGAGGCTCATCTTTCGGTCGGTACTCCGTTCGGGACTGACGAGATCTGAGCCTGGCGTTTTTTTTCGCCCAGTGAACGGTCAGCGGCGCTGCGCATAAGGAGGGGGCGCGTGGGCATACATCCGGCCATGCTCGCTCGCCGGACTGTGCGTACAGAAGGAACGAGGAGAGCACTTACCTCGATAATACTTCGGCTTGCATAATCGGCACCTGTAGGTACGAGGTGATGGTGCATGGCCATTCTTAGTTGGTGGAGTGGGGTTGTCTGCAAAAGGGGGCTCCAAAATCCAAGTCGTGCGCAGTGCTGGAGAGCCCCGATCCTTACTCAGAATGCGATCTGACCGCTGTCGCACTTTTTCCACTCAGTCCGCTTCTGGCGACCGGAAAGCCAACAGGCTGTCACGCAGGATTTTGTATGTGATTGCCATAAATAAAAAAATAAAAATAATGCAAATCCCTTCCTGTTGTGTGCGTCCGGCTTCGAGCGAGACCCTTCAATTATGATCTTCGCCGGTCCCCGGTCTTAGGAATCTTTTATTTTTATTCGGAACAGCAGAGAATTATGCAAATAATAATCATAAAATTATGGGGTGCTATGCGTGCATCAATTATGTCAATCTGATTTTGAGAACTGTGACAAAACGTCCACAATGGCAATCATCAAGCAAGAATAATGCAGAAAATAAGACTGACTGACTCGAGCAAAGATAGGGGCAATTGAATGAGGGAAGAATGAGAACTCATAATAATCTCAGAAAGTACATGTAAGCGGGCATGGTCAGCACCCCTCAAGAGCCCTCACTCATCCCTTTGGTCAGTCTTTTCTCTCAATCTCTTTTCACTGATCTCCTGTAGCCAGCAAGCTCTGAACACGACCATCCAAGGCACATGATATGGTAGTCAACCATCGAGCAGAACTCCTCCCACAAGGTAGGCAACCCATCCACTCAAAAGACCCCTCGTCTGAGTTAAGGGTACTCGGTGGGCTCTGTCAACGCCTCAATGTCGATCACTGCAGGAGAGATATATCTCTTTGCCAAACTGATCATATCCAGCCAACTTGTGCCATCTGTAAGAAGAGAAGGGACTGGGGGCCTAGGATAGTCAGTGTAGAGCATAGGCCCGAAGTTGCGAATCAACGTAGTGTCACTCTCACCAAGCTCCCTCTGTCTCTGCTCAAGATATTTAGTGGCTGAGATCTAGACTGGATCAAAAAGTTCATGAGTCTCCCTGCCCTTCTTCAGATAGGGCCTCAGATCATGGATAGTGCCTTCAGCAAAACTGGTCGCGACAATGTATATCGACATGTCTCCCTGTCTCATGGGTGGTTGCCAACGGTCCTCCTTGCCTCCTCAACAATACCCTCAGAAGTCATGATGACACATAGTTTTCCATTCTTGTCATGCAGAAAGTATGTGTACTCGATTTTTGTATGACTTCTCACGAAGGACAGTACATGTACCATCATCATAGTAGTCTGCAAATTGTATTCCTCAACTGCACTCTCCCTCCAGGTCTCTGCAGTATCCTGATACAGTGAGCAAGAGACTCTAACCACGTTGTTGCCTTCCATATCCTCATCGAATTCTCACTACATCAGTTCCCATCTCGAGACATGTGACCCTTAGATAGTCCAGGCATGAAAAGGCTATTAGGAAGGTTGCTGTTTAGAAAAGTCGTTTCAGATTGCTGTTTTTCATTCTTTGTAGCAGCCGCTGGTTGTTGTTTCTTGAAAGCCGTCTGAGAACTTGATGCTGCCGACTGATTGCCGTTCTGGAAATTGATTGCTGATTTTGATTTTAAACGCTGTTTCTTGGATGTTGTTTCCGATCCTGAACGTTGTTCCCTGGATGCTAATTCTGAATGTTGGGTCCGAATGTTAGATTTGAATGTTGGTTTTGAATGCTGCTTATAAAAGTCTATTGCCGTTTGAGCTGACTGCTTGCCGATTAAGCACAAATTGGGTAGTGACTAAATCCACAGTTAATTGCCGTTCTGAGCATCGCTCTAAATACTTGTTCTGAACATAGTCCCAAGTACCGTCCCGAGAACCGCTCTGAGTGCAGTTTCGAGTGCAATTCAGAGTACAACTCCAAGTACAGTTCCGAGTACAGTTCAGAGTACAGTTTCAAGTACAATTCTGGTTGCAACTCTGAGTACAACTCTGAATACAGTTCAGAGTTCAGTTTTGAGTACTGTCCCTAGTACAGATCCGAGTACAGTTCCGAGTGCAATTCAGAGTACAACTTCAAGTACAGTTCCGAGTACAGTTCATAGTACAGTTCCAAGTACAGTTCCGGTTGCAACTCTGAGTATAGCTCGGAATACAGTTCCGAGTGCAACTCAAAGTACAACTTCAAGTACACCTCCGAGTACAGTTCAGAGTACAGTTCCNGTTGCAACTCTGAGTATAGCTCGGAATACAGTTCCGAGTGCAACTCAAAGTACAACTTCAAGTACACCTCCGAGTACAGTTCAGAGTACAGTTCCGAGTACCATCTGAACATTGGGAACTGTTCTGAACGCTGTTATGAGCTTTAACGCAGCTCTGAGCATTGAAACTGCTCAAGACGCTGTGCCAATAGGGCGGCCTAGCTCACGAGAGCTTCGCCTTGGCCTTTTTCACAGTCACTAGCGACGAGCCGATGCTGTGTACTCTGCCATCACTATTACTAAAGTAAACCACATACTCTATATACTTTTTCCCTGCTGCCTTCTGAATTGCATCTTCTCTCTAAATCATCTTCTGGGTTTCCATGCATGCAATTGCCTCAAGTTCCCAGTCCTTATTTTTATTCATTGCAACCTCACATTTTAGCACTAGGACCTCCTTATCTTTCATGGTTCCCCTAAGTAGCCACAGAACACGTTCACTCTTGAAAGAAAATGATCGTCCTCAAATTCAGATCTGTCCTGCTTGAGTGGGTAAATCCTGTCACCAAGGCTTCCCGCTAAACTGTAGACTATCGAAGCAGACAGGTTTTCAGTTAGAAAACATTTTGTCGTACCAGTCTAGCAAGTAGTCATCCGAGGTTATCTAATCATGAGCTGCTCATTGTTTCGAACTCTCTGGCGAGGTCAACAATACTTGACAACCCTTAAAAGTCACTGAAAACTGCCACCACCCTAATACTGCGACTTGCCCCAGCCTCATGGCTCATAGGAAACAAGAAGCAATGGACCTTAATTTACAAAAGTGACAACAATTTCCCGGTGGCGTCAAAGCTCGGCTGTGATGACCTGTGATAAATGTGAGAGTTTTCCAGGCATGTTCACTTGACCCAGTTTCTGTGTACTAAGCACAAATGTTATGACTGCCCAACCTTTGTCGAGAGTCACTCTGGGTTCAAAGTTCTAACACGGTCTCAATATTCCAACTCTGAGTATGAATAATCACTTATAGTTCTCTGAA
Organism: Chara braunii; assembly: GCA_003427395.1. Lineage (NCBI taxonomy): Eukaryota > Viridiplantae > Streptophyta > Charophyceae > Charales > Characeae > Chara > Chara braunii. The sequence goes on from BFEA01000293.1 coordinate 129,163, forward strand.
CTCAAGACCACTCCTAAGGTGAGTTTAGATAGCGCTCATCTTGAGCAGTTTGGCATGGAAAAGAGTCAAGGGTCCCCTGTCCTGACAGAAGCCATATAGGGTGCACTTCACCAGTCATGTTTTTGATGACACGATCGGATTATCCTCCATCCACCCTCAGGCTATCCTTTAGCATTAGGGGATAGTGACTCAAAATTCTATGTTTGTCCTCTATGCTTATCCGCTCCTTTCCCCCCCCCCCGGCTCAGTGGGAACGGCTCCGAGTACTTTGATCATACACGTCTGCTAACATTCGTAGTCTCAGAAGCCATTGACACTGGTGAAACCTATCTCAGGATGAGTGAGTCCGAACGGCATTCGGGTCCTCAATGTTCAGCCCGAGAGAGTTTTCACAGCTTTGTCACCGAAGTTACGGAGCCTGCCTCACTAGGAACAGGGCCAGTGTAGACGGACCCTACTCACATTGTTCTGTGTACCTTTTCTGTTGGAATATAATCCCTTGATCAGTATCTCGTTAGTCCCCGTCAAGCAGAAACTTTGCGACTCGAAGAGTAACACAGTGTAACGAACAGCGTGAGCAAAGTAGTCAATCCCCACTTCGGAGTGGACGACATTTGCATTAATCTGCTTATACGTACTTCGCGTGAGGCTCACTAGATGTCAGTCCCCAACCGTTTCAAACGTTCTTGTGATGCCTGAAGGAGCGAGTCGGCAGATTATCTGAAAAGACCACATTGAGGGTGACGCACTAATTCTTGCCGATAGCCCGCTGCCTGTCCGTTACATAGTCTCAGAACGCCTGGATTAGTTCCAAGAACAGAACTCAGTTGTCATGACTCATTGGAGAGATCGCCGCGTCTCCCGCCATGTGCCATGCGTGTTCCGACTAGGCGGCGTTGACATCAACAGAGGCTGCCATGCGCTTCGCAAAAATCTCCCCCACTCTCTCTCACATGCCTCTTTCTCTAATCACTCGCCACGGCATGAAGACTCCCTGCAGCTCAGCAGAGATAAACATAACGCGTGCATTAGAGAAACAGCGGACAACGTCAACTATGCCTAACAAGCTCATGTCCTCCTTGCAGTCCTTCTACACGCACATATCACACTTCCTCCCTTCGCTGACCTCCTCAACCCCATCAAGCTGCGCCACATGTTTTCCCATGTAAGCGAGTAGCCACCTTGCGCGAACGTGGAGTCAGCAGCTCGTGCACGCCATACTTCGCCGGTTCACGCTCCTCTCTCTCTTGGGACACTACCACTTCGTCAGCGATGGCGCCACCAGGGGTAGAGCCCGCAGTCCACACTAGCCCAGCAAGTCAGCCTACTGTTCCTCTCCGCAGGCCCACAACGCGCGCTCATTCCAAGCAGCAGTTGCGAGCTAGCCGTGGTTTGGCGATGGCTATCCCGCAGGGGTCTGGATCTTGTTGAAGGGCTAAACATCTGTCTTTTTCACTCCATGCCCTTGCACACTCTCGTGCTCCCACTGCCAGCTAGATGTCGYTTTCCCCRTTARGCCGTGATAACCAGCCACGGTTYAGCAGACACGAGRAATGACGAGTGTGCCCACGGAAGAGCAATGGACGWCCTCCTCTRTACTCAGCRAGCTYGTGYCGTACCCACTCACTCAGTCTTTTCTTTCGTTGACTTCYCCYCACTCCCCTTTTCCGTCACTATAATAGTAGCGGTGAGAGATCATGCCAGCGTGCCTGCATCACCTCTGGTTCGCTACAGRTGCYATTCAGTTGACACWAGGCGTGCTCCRCGAACTCGTCCCGCTCCCGTTTACTCTCTATCTCTCTCTCCGTWKACCTCTTTGCAGTGCATGTGTTCCGCCTCTCGCGTCTCACACTTGTCTCTTCCGCTTGCTCTGTTTTCCTCCTACCCCAGGGCCTCCGGTCCCGCGGCCTTTGGGAGTCGGTCGTCGTGAGATGGCCTCGGGTCCCTTCTCCACTGGTTCCGCAGCCCGGTGGTACCTTTGGATCTCCCCGGGTCTGTTTCAAGACCTGAGATCCATCTCACGATCCGCCTCGCTCATTTCACTCTCCCCTTCTGAGTCCCTCTCGTTGTGTTGTTCATCTCTTGTCTCGGTCCCAGTGGACGACTCGGTCTCATGATAGACAACCGTTACCCTCAAGCCCACGGTCACCCCGTCTCGCCTGCACCTCCGCTCTGCCCTGTCGCGCACTTCGAAAATGGCAGCCTGCAACCTCTGGTCACCTCTCATCTCCTCCTCTCTCCCCCCTTCTATGCAGACCTTCAGTCGGACTACTTCTCCCCCATCATAGTTCAGGGCCGTCGTAATCAGAGGGCCTTCACCCGACACTGGAACCCAGCGCACTGTATGCCGCCAACAACCASGTCTATAGCCGTGTAGCGYCATTGCTACTCAGAGATAGCCACGGACCCACTCCTGGGTACACACACTCAGGCGGCCCAGGCTATTCACCGCTCCACTCTCAGGCCCTCAGACCGGTGACACGAAACGCGGCGGGATAGTTCACCCTGCTCACCCCCACCCCGTCTGCTRTCTTTTATAGATCTGCCTCATACCRAGTTACCTGCGTTCTGAGCGGGAAGCTTTAAGRCCTTTATGAAAATTAGAAAATAAACGGAATGAATTTAAATTTGCGATCTCATACAAAAGAAAACCAAAAGAAAGAGAAGAAAAATAACTTATGATCGAGAAACTCACAATCCTTCTGCTACATGTCCCTATCCCTTCGTTTCACTAAGAAGTGACTACTATCCTGAGGTGGTGGTCCCATAACGGGATACCAGCGATCATATTCTCCTTTTTAAAGTACGAGYTCGACTTATCCTCATCGGGTACCCATGTCCGATGGTAAGGAGGGGACTTATGACCCTCCATATGGGGGTGATAAGTCTCCTACCGATGCGGCWGCGGGTCGCCCTTCTTTTGAGGCCCGACCACACAGCACTCAGCCGACACATATTCTCAAACGGACTAAGAGGGGTCGGCGAATTCGGACCACTGTTCCAAATTCCAACCGTTGGCTTCCCGCGAAAGGACAAGCCAATAGGTAGAAAATCGGACTTAGAAAACTAAATAATAATAATAGTAGTAAAAAGAAAAGGTGGCGCTTCAAATTTCGGCCCACCGTATCTGACCTGCAGTACAGTTGTTGGGTCCTACCGAGCGGAACCTAGACACGCAAAACCCAGTACAGGTGATATTCGAAGGGTTGTGCCCGCCTAGACTGCAATACCACCGCTCGAGTTCGAAACCCAGTCCCGTCGGCCTTCCCTTGAAACGACATGCCAGTCAAGGAAGGCAAACAAGGAATAATGATAACGATAAATAATTAAAAATAACAAAGAAGTTGGACTCAACGATAACTAGGATTCAAAGGCCATCAGATTCCCCCTGAACTAAAGCTAGTAGTCCAACCACATTAATTAGGCCTCTGATTTTTTATTTTTTTTATTTTTCCCGTTGCTTTTCGTTTAGCTTTCTGTTCTCTTGACTGCTGTCAGTATCATGCACCTGACCCACAACCCAGTTACAGGTACCAGACCTATAGCACGAGATGAGCCTAGGGAGCAGCAGGCCGGAAGAAGGAGTTGACACCGAGCGAGGACCTGGTACACAAAGGAGGGCCGGGACACCGTGCCCTCCGACATAATACCAAACCCCCACCCAGCGTCCCCGCTGGGTCAAAATGGATCACGCTTCCAGTGTATAAACAATGAAAACAATAGTATTCTCATTCGTTCCTATTCACGACTCGCTGTGCAACCCGAGTCGTGACTCTGTGCGGCCCGTTTTCTGTTTAACTTCAGCGTCCACTTTTTCTCCCGGCGCTCGCTTTTTCCCAGCGGTTATTCTCTTCCCCTACGCTCACCTTCTTCTTCGGCTCACCTTTCTTTTTGGCGCTCGTCTTCTCTCTCATAGCGCTCGCCTTCCTTCTACCACCGCAGGCCGTGGTCCTCATATTTAGTGCAGTCGTTTCTTCCTCTTTTCTTTTTATCATTTCTTTGTTTTCGTTCTCCCCCTTGTCCATCTCATCACCGCAAACTCCCTTCACATAGTATCCTTCTAATCATAGGTCTTAATGCTACATCCTCAATCTCTCATCCCTCCCTTAATAACTAAACTTGACCTCCGCCATGCCTGAGGCACGTCGTGGACAGGGGCGAGGAAGGGGAGGAAGAGGAGGGAAAGCAAAGGAAGAACCGCCAATTAGGGTTCGGCGGGATTATAGTTCAGAGGAGGAGGAAGAGGAGGAGCCGCGAGGCTATGGCCGTTTAAGGCCACACCCTCGCTACCCGTTAAGAGCATGGTACGAGAGAACCCCATCGCCAGACAGGATGGAGTTCCTTCGTAAGAGGTTCGACGCACGCTATGGTACTCCTAACGCCTCTTCTCCTCCTTATATCCCCAGAGCTCCTTCCACCCCTGTCGTACGCAAGGCGATAGTGCCTATTCCGCCCCCCTCTGTTCCATGTACTGTCTCATAACCCCATCATCCCAGTCACTGTGTTCTTTTCAGCATCTTCTTTCTCCTCTTTCTCTTTAACTCGAGCTTATGGTTGTCTTTTACGTCTTATATAAGCGCGACTTCTTTTCAGCCTTTTGAATCTTGATTTCTGGCTCATAAAGTTCTCAATCCAATCCATTTCATAGCGTCCCAGGCCTGAGAGTTTGGCTTCCTTAAGGCCAGGGATGCAGGTTCCTCGTGAACCAGGCCGCTTGTCGGCCACCAAATAAAATTTTAAGAAGGATTCTGTCTGAATGTTTGACTTGTTCGACTATTGACCCTTTCACATGGAGGTTACCTCAGCTTTTGATCAGGCATCTATGCCAGGGATGACCCTAGTAACGAGGGTACTCACTCTATCTGCTATGCTGGCAGTAGGGTATACCAAACCCTCTTTTCTGTTTTCTGGTCTGAGAGACATCTTCTCAGCTCCTCACTTGATGGAGATATCAAACCCCTGTTTTCTTTTTCTGGTCTGAGTGAGGCGTCTCCTCAACTTCTCAGACAAAAGGGAGGGGATACCAAACCCTTTTTATTTTATCTGGCCTGGAAATTTCAAATAAATATTTGTATACCTGCAAAATCAGCGAGTCCCACAAACAACAACCATGCCCCAGCAAGCAGAGCCACTGACAACCAGCAGTCAAGCATCAATAAATTAAAATAAAACCCATAAATAAAATAATAAATAATAATTAATACATAACAACTCTTCACACCCAGGGTTTATTGATTGCCTTGTTTTCGGCTCACCATTGACCAGGAATGTCAGACGTCCCGTCAGTCCGACATACCTCATTCGGCCCGCCTCAGGCAAGGACTAGTCAGACCATTTGTCTTGACAGCCCCTTTGACCTGCCTGGTCAGGACCAACCATACCCACTACTCGAGTATGACAGCCCTTTGGCACTCTCGCCAGGACACCCAGACTATAGCGGATCTGGTCACCCTATGACAGTAGACGTCCCATCAGTCAAACTGTCTCGAATCCGGATTTGACCACTGCGGTCAGGGACCGGCTCACCTACAAGTTTTTGGCCAAGGGCGCTGGCTACCCCGCCCAAATTTTTGAACGTGGGACCCGGTCTAACCACAGTTTCTAGGCTCTGGCTAACCTCACTGGATTGCATCCTCTTACTGCGGCAGGGTTCCAGCTGACCCCTTCCAACCTCACGGGCCAGGCCCCCGGAGCCTCAGCCTCAGTCAGACTACGGAATTTGACACTCGCGTCGGGGACCTGCTGACCCCACCAGATTGCAACCTACTGCGGTAAGGCTCTGGCTGGCCCGACAATCAACAACATCTGAGGTTAGTGAAGATAACAGCAAGCACAGACAGTCAGACAAGCATACAATTCTCAGAAGCAGACTGTCCATGACCCCATAACAGGACAAACATTTTTCAAGAGACGTCCCTTCGGTCTCAAGAGGCACTGAACAATAACATGCTAGCCAACACTAAGAGTTCGCAAGAGACCTCCCTTCAACCTCAAACAAAGAACTTAGTGCTAGCCCCAGAGAGGTCCCTTCCCTCAACTGGGATTTCTTTTCCAAGTGACGTCCCGTCAGTCTCAAGGAAATACTGAAACACTGATCTTAGAGAGGTTCATTCCCTCGTCCGAGTATATGCTGAACTGTCGATCCCAGAGAGGTCCCTTCCCTTATCTCATATGCTGATCTCAGAGAGGTCCCTTCCCTCATCTGAGTAAAGACAGACCCTTAGCCAAAGAGCGCGAAGTCCCTTTACTGACCATTCTCAGTCAAATAAAGTTGAACTTCTTTATGCCTGCCTTCATCTGAATCTCTTGGATGGACATCTTAGTCAGAGATGCGAAGTCCTTCTGCTGATAACTCTTAGTCAGACAGAACTGAACTCCTTCATGTCATAAAAAAAAAAAACAATGCTCATTATATCATTTGACGTGCCACAGCCATGAGTTTCTCATATCTCTGACACTGCGTCAAGGCTCGCAAAACTGTACTCACAGTTATTCCCCACTCTCAGGGACTTTGACACTCATGGAACGACTGCAGCACTGCATCAATGACATTGTCTCATTAACTTAGTTGCTTGCTGAAATACTGAATGAAATAACTTGCTGAAACTGAGATACTGAAATGCTGAAACTGAAAGATTGAAACTGAAGTGTTGAAATCAAAGTGTTGAGAACTGAAATGCTGAACTGACTAGGCAAGAATGCTCAGAGTCTGTTGTAAACTGAGTCTTGCTGTCTCAGTGTCTCACTGTACTCTTTCTCAGTCCTCTATGACCGTTCTCTTACTCGGATGGTTGACTTCTCTTTCCTCTCTTTGAAGTCACTGTAGGGATCAAGTCAGGGTCTCTGAAGATGAACTTACGTAGTCTTGACCCTGATACCATGTCATGAACCCTGGATCCATCCATTTCTGAGATCTCATAAACCTTGCCTTCTGCCTATCCCGTGATTCTGTAAGGACCAAACCATATGGGCTCCAATTTTTTAGTCCACTGTGTCTCAAGAGAACTGTAAAACAAAAGAACAACATCTTCAATCTTCAATTTCTTTTTTCTTATATATATTTTCTTATTCCATCTTTCTTGATCTGATAGTCTGTTGGATGTCATTCGCTCTGCTGCATCCATCACTACCTGGTCGACTTCAGATATTTGCCTCATTCTGATCTGAAGGAGTTCTGAAATAGAATAATCCCTGTCACTTTCCTGACTTGACCATGTCTTGACAATACTCTCAATAGGTAATGTAACATATCGGTCATACCACAAGGTAAAAGGTGCATATCCAATAGTTCTTTTGACTGTAACATTATCAGCAGCTCTTAACACATTTGGCCAGTCGCTGAGTTTCCCTTCACACCACTTGGCCAATGAATCTTTCAGAGTTCTGTGGCCTCTTTTCACAAGAGCATTCGCTTGAGGATGGTAAGTAGTCACATATCGAATTCTGACTCCCAAATCTGAGCGTAATTCTTCTGACAAACTCATTTGTGAATTTTGATCCTCTGTCTGAGACAAATTCTCTGATAAAAGGATACCTGAGATAGACTTCCTCTATCCAATCGGCCACTTGTTCGGTTGTCTTCCTTTTCAGAGTTTTTGCCTCGACGTATCCAGAGAAATTATCTCTCATGTTTAGTATATATCTCATCCCACCCTTGCCTGGAGGCATAGTGATGAGATCCAGATGAACTCTACTACCTGGCTCTACCAGGATTGTAGGGAACAAGGGCTCAATCATCCTTGTGGTAGACCTCTTCTGACATAAGACACATGATTTACAGTATCTGAAAATCACGTCTCTCATGTCAGGCCAGAAGTAGAGTTTGACAGTCTTGGAGTAGGTAGCCTCAGCAGCCCTGTGGCCACCAGCAACCCCCTCATGAAGGGCAGCAATTATCTCTAACTGCCTCTCTTTACCACAGACCACTCTTAGTGGAGGTAAGCCTTCCTTACCATCCACAAAGAGATGTCCTCTTTTCAATCTGAATTTCTTTCTTAAATCCGTACAATAATATTTTTTTAGTTGCTCCCTTTCCATCTTCCTGTCAATCTCTTGATAATTTTCATCATATTCTTCAGAGAAGAAAAATATATTTTCTTCCTTCTTTTCACTCTCTTCTTCTTCCTTTGAACCTGAACTTTCTTCAATTTCATGAGCAGCCACTGCTGCAGCATTAACTATTGCATACCAATCGTTTGGTTCATCATCTTCTTTTTTCCCAAGAATCGATTCATAAACGTATGCACTTGGGATTTCTCCCCAATTGTCTCTCTCTTCAGGCCATAGACTCTACTTGTAGGAGCATGGTGCCTCATAATCCTCATCGTCTTTTTCATTAAGTCTCGCCACTCGATCCGGCTTAAGCCATCCGCCCTGTTTTTCTCAGTGGGGATCTTTTCCAACTTAAAATCATATGTCCAGATGAAGGCTATCCATCTGATGACCGTGGGATTTACCTGTTGGTGCTTTTTAATGGCACCTATCACAGCAGATGCATCAGTCCTCATGATGAATCACCTCCCCAAGACGTAGTGCCTGAAGCACGTGAGGCTATGGATGATTGACAGTAGCTCTTTCTTGAATTGGGTGTAACCTCTTTCAGTAGAATTGAGGGTTCTGCTTTCAAATCTTAGGGGTCTTTCTCTCCCATTTTCATCTTTCTGAATAAGTACTCCACCCAGAGCAACTGGTCCTCCATCAGCCTCAATGATGAAAGGTCTTGTCTCCTCATCATCATAATACAGTACTTCCAGCACCACACCACCGTCTCTTAATTTTTCTTTCAATGTTTCTGTTGCAACTTGTCTTTGACCATTCCATGCTAAGTTAGCCTCTTGTCTTACCATCTCTCTCAGAGGCTCTGCAAGGGCAGCAAAATGAGGAACAAAAATCCTCCAGAATCCACAGACTCCCAAGAAACGTCTGACATCTGTCACTCTTTTGAGAGGCAAAGGTCAGTTCAAGATTTTGTCTATCTTCTTGGGATCTGGGCTCCTATCCTTGGAGAAGCATCTGAAGCCCAAGATTATCACTTCTAGTTGGAAGAGAAGGGACTTTGGCCCACTAGCGGTCAGATTATACTTTCGAAGTCTTTCTAGGACCATCTTTACTCCCTCAGCATGTTCCCAGACAAACTTTCTGACTCCTCTACGACCAAAGTTTCATCTCTTACTAAGGGTCCTTTTACAGGATTATCATCAATGTAGGGACTGGTTATTTCAGGAGTGATGTCCTGCATGACTTTGATCATATCCCTTTGAACCGCCGCCGCTCCGTTAGTCCAGCCCTGAGGTATCAAACATCTGAACAAGCTCCCTTGGCGTGTGCATGGCAGTCATCGGCCGGCTAGTAGGATCAATAGGGAACTGATCATAGCCAGAATACAGGTCAACTAGGGAATAAATACATCGACCAGCAAATGATTCAGCGAGGAGATCAGCATTAGGAAGACTACCTGCATCACGTACCGTCACAGAATTGAGTTTCTGAAGATTCTGTATCCATCTTAGTCCGTTCCCTCCCGGATGTCTGGGGTCCAACTTATTCCATGAACTATCACAGACATAGCTCATTGCATCTTTCTTTGTCACCCCGCTTCTTACATCCTCCTCAAGTGGCTTTCAGTAGGTGGTAGTATGTCCACTTTCACCACAATAGTAGCAAGTGAAACTCCTCTTAGGATGTCCATCATATATTCTTCTCTCTCTGTTTCCTCCATCACTATTCTTCCCATTCTTTTTAGCTCTGGACGAATCTCCCTTCTTACCATGATTTTCGTTGTCATCATCATCGTCGTCATTTTCCTCACTTTCAGTCTGTTTCTTTCCCCTGTCATCCACAGCATGAGTTGCAGACCTTGCATGCATAAAGTTAGTTATCACCTTTTGAAGAATATTCTCAGCAGTTAGATTGCTTCCTCTATTCATCCCATTCTCAGTCTCTCAGTCCTTGGCCAAAGTACTGATCTGATCCAGTGACTATTTCTTATGGGAGACAGTAGGTAGAGTTCTTATGATTGCAACCATTTCATCCCATCTGAGAGGATAGTGTTGAGCTTGATTAAGGACTGCTTGCCTTTCAGTGTCAGTAAAATTTGTCAAAAATATATGGCATCTCTGAGCTTCATCCAAATATGGAATTCTTCTTGCTGTTCGGATGAAGGTCTAAAGAAAAACATTGAAAGTGTCGTATTTAGCTCTTCTGATGTTAAGTAAGTCCTTAGTTGTGGTTGGAACTGAATCTTTCTCAAATTCCTTTTTCAGTCTCTCCTTGACTTCTTCCCAAGTAATAGCACCTTCCATTAGTTCCTGAACTGTCAATCTTGAGTCAGTATCACAATAAGATAGGAGGTGCTTAAGCCGTTGCTTATCTGTCCAACCATAACTGAGTCCAAATAATTCATACTCATCCAAGAAGTCATTAACATGAGGTCCTCTGAAGCAAGGAATTCTCTCATCCGGCCTTTTCGCTCTAGCAATATTTGACCTCCCTTTGATTGTATCAACTCTCTCGACCAGTTCCCGTATAACCCCAACCAAGGCCTCTTCATTGGTCTCTGCAGACGCACTTGGTCTTGCTCGTCCTGCCATCTTGACCATAGACTTTTCCCAAGTATTCCTTTCTCTTTCTGTGACTTTTGTCCTCTTTATTTTCTGCCCTTCAATCTCTCACTCTTCTCGCAAGAGATACAGGCTCGTTCCTCTCTTCTCTTGTTTGCTCTACCCCCTGAGAGTTCTGTACATATAGGGTATAAGCAATAATTGATTGGGAAGTGATCAAGGGCAGTGCAATCCTTCTCAGCCTTCCAATGTAATCTTCAATCAATTTTTTCTCATCATCCTTACTCAACCTTCTATCATCTTGCAAGAGAGACCCATTCCTGAAAAGTGTGGTATGATATTCTCTCAGTAGTTCCCACTTTCACCACCTTTAACAGATAGTTTATCTCAGTCTGGTCAGTGGTAATTCTCAAAGCAGAATCTCTCATGCGATCCAAGAAAGGCTGCAAAAACTCAAGCTCATCCAGAGTAGAGAGATTTTTATCAGAGATCCGAAGAGTCTCTTTTATCTTCACTACTGTACCCTCCAACACAACTCCTAGTGTCAACTGCTCAGTCAAACTGGGCATTGCTAATCATCATAAGCAACATCTGAAAGGTAAATCTCAGGTTGGACATAATTAGGGATCTCAAATCTGTGTTCAAAGGTACTCATGAATAGGGATTTTATCATCACAGTGGAGTCTTTTTCTCTTGCTTTACCAATCTCGGCAATGGCTTCCAACAGAGGTTTCCAATCTCTTCTGCCTTCAAATCTCTTAGCAATTGAGAACTAAGGAAACCTCTTGAATTGTTTTACTTCTTCCCCCCAGGTTACTTTTCTTTTTAACTTCCCAAGCCACTCTTTGGTTCTTGTGAGACTAATATAAACACCTGTCTGACACTTCAAGTAGTCATCTTCCTTTTCTAGGCCTGCTGGTACATAAATTCGTACGTCCAGGCTGCCAGTACTCAGGAATCTGACCACTGAGATGTGAAATATCATGGGCCCTCTGTCACAAGTCTCATATCTCAAGATCACAAAAAGATTATCACACCCTACAAACTCATAGAGTCTACCCCTCACAGTAGTTATCCTGGCTACTGAGAGTATTTTTCTTGGACTCTCTTCACTTTCCATGCAAACTTTATGATGGCATACCAATTGTTTATATACAGATTGATATCAGGTAAGAGAGGGACTGAGAATCCATCAAAGACAGTAAATCGGGTCAACCAGTGAAGCATTTGTTCTCCCTCTCAAGCCTCTCTTTCTCTCTCAATACTACTTCTTCAGCAAATCCCAAGCATCTCCCATACATTGCATCAACACTCCTTTCCTTTGGGATATAGATTCTTACATCATACACATCCAGGTCTGTGAAATAGAACGTCAGTACATATAATTGTTCCTGCTTTCATCCGCTCTCGACCATCTCATACCTGACAACTTCATATGGAAATGTCTCTCTCTTACTCAGAGTATTTAGTGACCTTAGGAGACCTTCAATCCTCTCTTGACTTGGACCTGAACCTCTGCCAAAATTTGACCTTCTTTGTCTGATTACTTCTGCTGAAATCTCTTTAGCTCTCATGACCACCGGTTCTTTTCTCTCTTGTCAATACCATGTTGATTATCGGTAGCCAGTTACTCCCGTCACAATAACTGTCAGGTATAGGAGGGATTGAAACAGTCTTGTATGTTACTGGCATTATACCCCATTCCACTTTCTTCTTTTGCTTGATCAAGTCTGCTTTTTCGTCATAAATAAATTGGATCACGATCTCCCATAACCAATTAAAGTTCTCACCATCATTGTTGTCTCCTTCCTTGACATAAGGGCGGATATCATAGATATCTCCCTCCAAAAAATGAGTCAGCACTACGCAGATGGTTGTGCCACAAGAATGATGGCCCCAACAAGCCTCATACCTGTAAGAAAATATCCCTCTTGTGGTAAATTTAGACAAATCTTTCAGAACAACGTAAACCAGCATTTGTCTTGATCCGTCTCACTCTCTTCCTTTCAATTCCCTTCAGTGTATTGAGAGATAATTGGGCATACCTGGTGTCAAGCTCGATTCTCTCCAGTCAATAATATCAATCTCCTTTTCCCGATGCAGTGTAGTACCTCACACAAGGAAGAAATAAATCACAGTTACCAGTCGTGATTCTCAAGAAAATCGAGACTTAAATGAGAATAATAAAGTTAACATGAAGCTCACAAAAATGTCAACAGTTCTCAAGTCCTAATCAAAGCTCAAAGATAATGATGACCCAGGTTCGTTCCGGACACGAAAACCTTTTCATGTCCCCGGCAACAGCGCCATTTTTGTCGCACTTTTTCCAGTCAGTCCGCTTCTGGCGACCGGAAAGCCAACAGGCTGTCACGTTGGATTTTGTATGTGATTGCAATAAATAAAATAAATTAACTAATGCAAATCCCTTCCTGTTGTGTGCGTCCGGCTTCGAGCGAGACCCTTCAATTACGATCTTCGTCGGTCCCCGGTCTTATGAATCTTTTATTTTGATTCGGAACAACAGAGAATTATGCAAATAATAATCATAAAATTATGGGGTGCTATGCATGCATCAATTATGTCAATCTGATTTTGAGAATTATGACAAAACGTCCACAATGGCAATCATCAAGCAAGAATAATGCAGAAAAAAAGACTGACTGACTCGAGCAAAGATAGGGGCAATTGAATGAGGGAAGAATGAGAATTCATAATAATCTCAGAAAGTACATGTAAGCGGGCATGGTCAGCACCCCTCAAGAACCCTCACTCATCCCTCTGGTCATTATTTTCTCTCAATCTCGTTTCACTGATCTCCTCAGGTGCGTGACCCACGCCCATGTACAATCTGAGACTGAGGCCTCGTGACAAAAAGCCACCTGTAGCCAGCAAGCTCTGAACACGACCATCCAAGGCACATGATACGGTAGTCAACCATCGAGCAGAACTCCTCTCACAAGGTAGGTAGCCCATCCACTCAAAAGACCCCTCGTCTGAGGTAAGGGTACCCGGTGGGCTCTGTCAATGCCTCAATGTTGATCCCCGCAGGAGAGATATATCTCTTTGCCAAACTGGTTATATCCAGCCAACTTGTGCCATCTGTAAGAAGAGCAGGGACTGGGGGCCTAGGATAGTCAGTGTAGAGCATAGGCCCGAAGCTGCGAATCAACGTAGTGCCACTCTCATCAAACTCCCTCTCTCTCTGCTCAAGATATTTAGTTGCTGAGATCCAGACTGGATCAAAAAGTTCATGAGTCTCCCTGCCCTTCTTCAGATAGGGCCTCAGATCGTGGATAGTGCCTTCAGCAAAACTGGTCTCGACAATGTATATCGACATGTCTCCCTGTTTGAAGCCAATGACACTGACATACTGATAATGGAATGCCTCTTTGCATGAAATCCTGTTGAGGCTGGTCAGCACTGACTCACTGACCAGATCAGACTGAACTGTGATCATGAGTAATCTTGCCAGTAGAGACTGACCAGATGGTCCCTTAGAACTGGCTACCCAACTGTTTGCAGGAAGCTGATTGCTGGAACTGATTGCTAGAAACTGATCACTAGTAACTGATTGTTGATGATTGATTGCTGATTAAATGATTGCTAAATGTCCGGATATGTGAACCGTTCTTGCACAAAGACAAAACTTTCACGGATGGTTGCCAACGGTCCTCCTTGCCTCCTCAACAGTACCCTCAGAAGTCATGATGACACATAGTTTTCCATTCTTGTTGTGCAGAAAGTATGTGTACTCGATTTTTGTATGACTTCTCATGAGGGACAGTGCATGTACCATCATCATAGTAGTCTGCAGATTGTATTCCTCAACCGCACTCTCCCTCCAGGTCTCTGCAGTATCCTGATACAGTGAGCAAGAGACTCTAACCACATTGTTGCCTTCCACATCCTCATCGAATTCTCACTACATCAGCTCTCATCTCGAGACAAGTAACCCTTAGATAGTCTAGGCATGAAAAGGCTATTAGGCAAGTTGTTGTTTAGAACAATCGTTTCAGATTGCTGTTTTTCTTTGTTTGTAGCAGCCCCTGGTTGTTGTTTCTTGAAAGTCGTCTGAGAACTTGATGCTAATGACTGATTGTCGTTCTGTAAATTGATTGCTGATTCTGATTCTAAATACTTTTTCTTGGATGATGTTTCTGATCCTGAACGTTGTTCCCTGAATGCTGATTCTGAATGTTGGGTCCGAATGTTGGATCTGAATGTTGGTTTTGAATGCTGCTTATAAAAGTCTATTGCCGTTTGAGCTGACTGTTTGCCGATTAAGCACAGATTGGTTAGCGACTAAAATCCACAGTTAATTGTCGTTCTGAGCACCGCTCGAAATACTTGTTCTGAACGTAGTCCCAAGTACCGTTGTCAGAGCAAATACCCTGACAAGGGTAATTGCCGGGGTTTTTCGATGTCGCACATTGTGTGACTCTTGCGTTGGATTGAAGGACTTGATGAGACGACGTTGCGAAAAATTTATTCAGACCTGACCTATGAATAACAGACTAAAAGTTTTGGACGCTAGTCCGGACGCGTGTGGCGTTCAGGAGTAACGAAGGTGAATGGTAATGCTTCGTTTTTGTCGAAGCCGCAGGAATGTGCAGACATGGGAACAGTAAAACCATACCTACTCTACGTAAAATAGTGTCGCGCGGCTGTTAAGCAGCGCGATTCAGGGCCTAAGCGGGCCAAAAAGGGGCCGCTCCGACGAGATTGGGACCGCAGCGTGAAGGGGTAGCTAGCCTTAGGGTCCGCGGGGCTTTTTGTGCCGAGGGCCGGGGGTGATAACATTAGGGTCGGCTGAGTGGGGTGGCTGTTAAGGCCGTTGGCCGCCAACCCAGCCAGCCAGCCACAGTGGCAAGCGGGCTTAGCAAGTAGAGCATGCTAAGTGCTGGAGGGAGGTCTGCCGGGCTGAAGCTCTTCAAATAGAAGGGCAGCTCCTCTCTTAATGTGAGAAGGAGCTAACCAGTAGGTACCATCGTTGGACTTTCACCCTACAGGCGCAGGGATCAAACCTCACAACGGATAACTTGGCTGGCTCCTTTTGCTGAGAGTTGCCCGGTTCCCCCACCCCTCTGATGTGATGCAGTCGATTTTGACCGCGCGATCTACCAGATCGCACGGCCGAGATCGGCCGCGCAGAGATCAGCATGGCCCCGTGCGAAGATGACACGCATAAATCGAGAAAGGTCAATTTTTTTTCTCGATCCCGCATGGGATCGAACTCGGACCTATATTTTAACAGGTCGTGGGTGAGCCACGACATGAAGTGACTGTTGGCCTTGCCAATAAAAAAAATAAATAAATAAAAAAAAAAAAAAAAAAAAAAAAAAAAAAAACTAAACTAAACTAAACTAAAGACTTCAAGAGGAGCGTCATGTGGCGCATTTAGAAGTGTCCGGGGCGCTTCAGTCCCCAGCAACGTGATGGCGCCCGTGAAAACGGGCGACCGTTTTTTGAAAGCAAGGTAAGTTTTTCTGTTTTCTTTTTTCGTTTTTTGTCCCTTTTTTTTTCTAGATTTCCCTCAGATTTTCTTCTTTAAGAATTATATTAATTTTTTTTCTTTTTGTTAGATTCTTTAGATTTCATTTGGGATCTCACTGAGGCACCCGTTCGTTTTGAAGGACGGGTTGCTGCTGCTAGATGAGCAAAATCCAGTGAATCTGCCGCAAAAATGCGGCTATGTTCGGGCGTGCGTTTTGGGACCTTGTACTTGTGCTACGTGGGACTCTCTGCACATGCTGGGCGGGTTTTAGTCGAGACGAATGGTCGCAACCGTCGGCTGCAAAGAGGGAGAGAGAGAGAGGAAGGGGAGGGGAGCGACTTACCTGGCGGCTGCTGCGACGTGACCACGGCCCAGGTAAGTATCTTTCTTTTTTCTTTTCTTCTTTTTTTCTTATTTTGGTTTTTTTTTTTTTTTTTTTTTTAATTTACTTCTGTTTTAAGTTTGTTGGGATAGTGGCTGTGCCCATCCGACTTTAGGAACGGGATGCAGCACCCACTTGCGCCCGAACCTGGCACTGTTCCTGACCGGGTGCGGGCCCGTGTGTTAGCAAGGGGGAAAGAATCTCCTGTGGAGCTTGACTCTAGTTCGACTTTGTGAAATGACTTGGGGGGCCGGCCGTTCGTTTCGAACGGCGAGTTGCCCCCTCACAAGGAAAACGAGGGGGAGTAAAGAGAAAAGAAAAAGAAAAGGGTAGGGAGAGAGAAAAGTAAGAAAGGAAAAGAAAAAGTAACGGCCACGTATGTGGCCGCGGGTTCAGGAAAGATACAGGGTGTAGGAAGAAGCAGAAGAGGAGGAGAAAATTATAACAGCCGCGAATGTGGCCATGACCGTAGAACAGGTGCAGCCCCTAGATGCTTCTAGGGGCTGATGGGACTGCGCCTGTTCGTTTTGAACAGGTTGTTGAAGATGGCTTGATACAGCCACTTTGAGGCTGCGTCTCGCCTGGGGTGGTGGCCAGGTGCATAGCCAAAGCCAGGGACTTGATGTCCCTAGTGGAACATCAAGATTCCCAGCCCTCGATCGAAGTTCAGATCGAGGGCTAGGCCTAGCGCCGTTTTTTTGGTTGAGCCTCAAGTGGCTGTCTACCACTCCAGCCCAGCTATAAAAGCAGGGATGGTCAGCAGCATCCTCACTCAGTTGAGGTGCTGCCTACATTCTGACTGAATGTGGAGTAGTGAGCAGCATTATGCTGCCAGAGTGCTGAACGCTAGTGAGTAAGAGGAGTGGAGTGGAGATCTGCAGTGAGAGAAGAAAGGTGAGGCTGCCATAGCCACCGGGCTGCGTGGTGCCCGCGGGAGGTGTTGTTGTTCGCTGCACTTCTTCGACAAGCGGTGCAGGGGAGGTTCTGCCCGTTTGGCACGGCGGCGGCAGGTCTTCGGCAAGCGGTGCAGGGGAGGCTCTGACCGTTTTGCACGGTGGCGGCAAGATAATTTTTGCCAGTGGCGCGGAAGCGTTGCCGAAATTTTGCGGCGGCTACACCGGTCCTAACGGCGGTGGCGCGGAAGCGCTGCCGAAATTTTGCGGCGGCTGCACAGGTTTTAACAGCAGCGGTGCCGAAGTGCTGTCGTTTTATGTTCAGCGGCAGCGACGTTGTCAAGGGGAGGTACGGTCCATTTGGAGGCTCGACAATGGCGGCAGTGCTGCCGGAATTTTGCAGCGGGGTGGAGCCCAATTTTTGTTTTGATGTGTGATTAGGCGGTGATGCCGCACGGCGACATAGTACTGTTGACGGCGCAGCAAGCAGTGGTCCGTATATTTTTTTGTGGTGCGCGGCTGCTGAGGTGGATTCCAGTGTGGCCTAGAGGTTGGGCTAGCGCTGGTTCGTGGTTGGGACTGTGCGGCAGTGATGAGTGGGCCGGCGGCATGAATGGATCGCAGAGTGAATGCACGTGGCACCGACTATTGGAGTTGCGACACTTGCGGTTTGCGCCAGAAGGACATCCTTATTTTTGGGAGGCTCGCGGCACATGCAATTACAACCAGGCCACCTTTATTTCTTTTGGTGGCGCGCATCGCAAGTAGAATGAGAGTGGGACCATCCAGTGCTGTGGCGGTAACGTGGGACCATTTGGGACCATTTTGGGACCAGGTGAGACTGAATTTTGAAGATCGGGACCGACATATTGTGGTGGCTATTGTGAGCGTACGTGGTACCTGGAGAAGGTGTGAACTTGCAATTGGTTGAGAGTATACTTGATAGGGGAAGTACAGTTGGGACTGTTGGGACCACGTGAGACTCATTGTTGAGGATACCCTCCTGTAGGGTTATCTCACTTGAGTCTTTCAGTGGAGGCGATTTTCGCTCATACAAGCACTTGGAGGGTGAGGTGGTCGTCGTTCAGTGGAACGACCACGAGTTGTGAAGCTGTGAGCTGCATATTTCCAGCTTCAACGGCAATCGTTCTCTCAACTTTGACTAGAATATTCCTTGACTATCTTGAGTGAGCCGGATCAAACTTCACTCAAGGTCAGTTGAATGACTCAGATTTCCCTTCACACCTGTGTGAACCCGCACCTTGCTTGACCTTGTTGTTTTGAATGTTCAAAAGAAAAGGCGAAGGAAGTTTTGTGAATCATGCATGTGAATGGGAAAGTCTGACTTGGATATGGAATGGTATTGTTTTCTCTTGAACTTGTTTTTTTTGCATGTTGTGCAGGTAGGTAGAAGAATGCTTGCTATGGAGATCGACCTTACCTACTCGGGATGAAGAAAAGGATTGTCATGTTTCTGTCTTTCACCTGCCTGCATGACAAAAGTACTTGAATTCTGAAGTGAGTCATTCTAACGGGTGTCATGAAAGGAAACTTCTGAATAAAATGAAAGTGCAGTCTATTGAACTTAGCATTTTTCCAGGATTGACACATTTTATCCGGAATGACTTTCTATATCTATACTTGTCAAAGTGAGTCTCATTCTCTATCTCATTCAGTTTCCTTACGTCTAAGTTACCGAGAACCGAGAAGGATTGAAAATAATTGAAAATTACTTGCGGTGAATGCATTCTCCTTTCTCTAGGAAGCATCCAAGGCGGGGGTTCGTATGCTTTCGGAGTCGGCCCTGTTATCGACTTGCAGTGGACCCGACTCGTCGGGGGTGGTACTTTGTCGACTCGGTGGTGACGGCCCAACCTCTGAGATCTGAGTCTTCGAACTCAGGTGAGGGGAAGGAGTATCTTAGAGGAAGAGGCATGCAACACGTCAAGCAATGCCCCTGATCAAGAAGCATCCGCGAAGCAACCTGTCATCCAGGAAGATTGAGAATATATGGCGACAGGCGTATGCGTGCTTAATTATAGGTCAGCTTTAGTAGAAATGAATAACTTCGGCAGCGCGTCTCATCAGGTCAAAACTAAGGCAGTCCAACGAGCTCGTCGACTGCATCAAATTTATTATCGGTAGCCAACTTCTCGTTGACAATTGTATGATCGTTTTTGTGGAATTCGACCCGGGATGGTCGGATTATGTGTGACATCGTGTTGTTGGATGTACTATATGATGATTCTGATTCCTTCAGTTATCATTTCATATTGGCAATGTTCCTGTCGACTACGGTCGACTCTCTTTTGATGAAATTATGTGTGTTTGTTATAAATTTCCTTCGATTGTGTGTCTAAGGGACTAGGATTACTTTTGTGGTTTCGCGTTTGGTCGAAACCTTAGTAGTCGACCGACGTTTGTTCGTACCTAGGAGATCAGTGCCCTAGGGGACGGACAACATTCGGGTCCGCTTAGCGTTAACCAACGTATCTATGCTACGGCGAACGAGCAAATGCCCTCGGCTGACCTACCTCTGCGATTGCATCTAAAAACTTTCGCATGTGGGTCGGTAACTCGGTAGGGATACTCTCGTAAGGGTGGTGACAGCCCCTTAGGGAAGGTAGCTTATGCCCCACGGGAACCTATCCTGTCGTAGGGGACCGCGGGATATATTGCTGGTGCACCCGACCAGAGCGGCAAGGGACGATGCGACCACGCACCGTCTCGGCGGCTCGCGGGATTACATATGCATCGTCCTAAGTTGTCTCTTGAATTTGTTTTGTTTATCTCCTGCGTGACATGGCCGGGAGGGTCCTCGTTCACTCAAGGGCCGATGCGCTCGACACCGTCCCGAGAACCGCTCTGAGTGCAGTTTCGAGTGCAATTCAGAGTACAACTCCAAGTACAGTTCCGAGTACAGTTCAGAGTACAGTTTCAAGTACAGTTCCAGTTGCAACTCTGAGTACAACTCTGAGTACAACTCTGAATACAGTTCAGAGTTCAGTTTTGAGTATTGTCCCTAGTACAGATCCGAGTACAGTTCTGAGTGCAATTCAGAGTACAACTTCAAGTACAGTTCCGAGTACAGTTCAGAGTACAGTTCCAAGTACAGTTTCGGTTGCAACTCTAAGTATAGCTCGGAATACAGTTCCGAGTGCAACTCAGAGTACAACTTCAAGTACACCTCCGAGTACAGTTCAGAGTACATTTCCGAGTACAGTTCCGAGTACCATCTGAACATTGGGAACTGTTCTGAACGCTGTTATGAGCTTTAACGCAGCTCTGAGCATTGAAACTGCTCAAGACGCTGTGCCAATAGGGCGGCCTAACTCACGAGAGCTTCGCCTTGGCCTTTTTCACAGTCACTAGCGACGAGCCGATGCTGTGTACTCTGCCATCACTACTACTAAAGTAAACCACATACTCTATATACTTTTTCCCKGCTGCCTTCTGAATTGCATYTTYTCTCTARATCATCTTCTGGGKTTCCATGCATGCAATTGCCTCAAGTTCCCAGTCCTTATTTTTATTCATTGCAACCTCACATTTTAGCACTAGGACCTCCTTATCTTTCATGGTTCCCCTAAGTAGCCACAGAACGCGTTCACTCTTGAAAGAAAATGATCGTCCTCAAATTCAGATCTGTCCTGCTTGAGTGGGTAAATCCTGTCACCAAGGCTTCCCGCTAAATTGTAGACTATCGAAGCAGACAAGTTTTCAGTTAGAAAACATTTTGCCGTACCAGTCTAGCAAGTAGTCATCCGAGGTTATTTAATCACGAGCTGCACGTTGTTTCGAACTCTCTGGCGAGGTCAACAATACAGGACAACCCTTAAAAGTCACTGAAAACTGCCACCGCCCTAATACTGCGACTTGCCCCAGCCTCATGACTCATAGGAAACAAGAAGCAATGGACCTTAATTTACAAAAGTGACAACAATTTTCCGGTGGCGTCAAAGCTCGGCTGTGATGACCTGTGATAAATGTGAGAGTTTTCCAGGCATGTTCACTTGACCCAGTTCCTTTGTACTAAGCACAAATGTTATGACTGCCCAACCTTTGTCGAGAGTCACTCCGGGTTCAAAGTTCTAACATGGTCTCAATATTCCAATTCTGAGTATGAATAATCACTTATAGTTTTCTGAACTCAAGACCACTCCTAAGGTGAGTTTAGGTAGCGCTCATCTCGAGCAGTTTGACATGGAAAAGAGTCAAGGGTCCCCTGTCCTGACAGAAGCCAAATAGGGTGTACTTCACCAGTCATGTCTTTGATGACATGACTGGATTATCCTCCATCCACCCTCAAGCTATTGTTTAGCATTAGGGGATAGTGACTCAAAATTATATGTTTGTCCTCTATGCTTATCCGCTCCTTCCCCCCGCCTCCGGCTCATTGGGAACGGCTCCGAGTACTTTGATCATACACGTCTGCTAACATTCGTAGTCTCAGAAGCGAGTGACACTGGTGAAACCTATCTCAGGGTGAGTGAGTCCGAACGGCGTTCGGGTCCTCAATGTTCAGCCCGAGAGAGTTTTCACAGCTTTGTCTCTGAAGTTACGAAGCCTGCCTCACTAGGAACAGGGTCTGTGTACCTTTTCTGTTGGAATATAATCCCTTAATCAGTATCTCGTTAGTCCCGGTCAAGCAGAAACTTTGCGATTAAGTAAGCTATTCTTCTCAGTTGTTGCTTCTTTCTCTTAAGGCTCATTACTTAAGCGCAATACTCATGGTGATCAATCAACTTCATGTTTACAAGGTTTTATAAAGTTCACACAGTTTTCACCTGTGTTTCCAAGCCCTTGGCTCACTTGCACAACTTGGGCGGGCGAGACAACGACTCATGTCTGTTCCAGTAACCTCTGATTCAAGAGTTTGTATGAGACACTACGGGTGACTGCATGACTGTACACAAGTATCACCAGCAGGGGTATACATCTGCACGTTAATCTGTTTGCACAAACATTCGTGCACTTGCATGCCAATCATATGGTGTAGGTAAATCTGCTTAAGTACACGCAGGCTCGATCATGCAAGTACATATAAACCGGTAAAGCCAGCGTCCGTATGACGACATTAAAAGGAAAAAAAATCAAATCAAGGATTAACAGTATTCGTGATCCTTTTCCCCGTCAAACTCATGCTCACAAAGAGGGGAAGGGTCGAGCAAGCAAAGGTCAGAATGTATGCCCTTATCTGTTTATTTGATCACCTTTTCAGCCCAGACATCGAAAGCCCAGTCTGGTGCACAGATGGTTAACGGGGACCTCCATTTTCAACTCCTGACTAAAGGGACCAAAACTGAAATTAGGGTTTGGGGTTCAAATTTTTGGTTTTTTTGTTTTTTGGTTTTTTACCCGTTTTTGTTTTGGTTTAAGGTTGTTGTCTGCCAAATTTGGTATTATTTGGGTTATTAGAATTTGTGCTGTTGGGAGGCCTGAAAATCCTGACATTTGGATGACGTGTTTCATGCCAAAATTGCATGAAAATGCACTTTTGGGTTGCTTCTTTATGTTTGTTTGTTTGTTTGTTTGTTTGTTTGTTTGTTTGTTT
>BFEA01000293.1:181501-215409 GCA_003427395.1 Chara braunii
GAGGATGGAGGCTGGAGGAGAAGAGAGGAGAGCGACGAGCATGGATGGAGGAGGAGGGAGGAGGGTGATGAGCATGGGTGGAGGAGGAGGGAGCAGCGATCCATGGCGCGGCGAACTTGAAGACTGACTGCGGCACCCTTTTTCCCTGGCGGCACGTGAAATACCTACCATTTTCGAGTTCGAATTCCTGTCCCCACTCCTGCAAGGGCATCACAGAAAGATGTGTGCCCCTCGTGAGGGCATTTCAAGGACGGACCGACGAAACGCCACCCGCGGTCCAGTAAGGGCATATTGGAAAGTTACGCCCCATGCTGACAGGGGCCTGCGGAAAATTTCAGAGGCCCGAGGGGCATAACAGGGTAAGTCGGCCTTCACAGGGGCACGCAGCAAATAAACGCAAACTTTAGGGGCATTTCAAAAATTTTCCCAAAAGAGAAAGGTATTTTGTAAATTGGACTAAAAAATGGAAAAGAGAAAACGGAAAAGGCCAACCTGCGACGGTGGACGCTCGGTGCCCCGGAAGACAGGTAGACCCAACGGCGAAAAGACCTGCCTCGCGTATATTAAAATGCACCCCCCGCAGGGCGAAGTGGTGCTATGTCTGTGACTAACGGGCAGGTTCCTTTGGGTTCGGTCCACATCCGTTCTATTTTCCCCTGCAAAGTGCCAAGTGGTGCTATGTCTGTGACTAACGGGCAGGTTCCATCGGGTTCGGTCCACATCCGTTCTATTTTCCCACAAAAACCAAGAATGGGGCCTGGTTATTCATGCCCACCCGTCCGGACGGCTGAGCGGAGTGTCGAGCGGCACGGGGGGCTGGTGCAGGCTGGTGGCTCAGGGTAGCCCCCGAGGGGCGGGGCTCGACTGGGCGCGAAGGCAGAGGGAGGACGGCTGGAACCGAGTGTCTATGCGAAGGCACGACTTTCACTCTGGTGTCTCTCATCTTTGCCCTCCTGAATTTTCCAAGTACGTACGTAGGCTGAGAGCCATTCACACCGGCCATAGGGTTCCGGTGTTTGTAGCATCTGTCTAAGCTACTGCGGCGGTGTGGAGGAGAAATCCGGTCCGTCGTTCGCTGGCGGCGCAAGAAACAGCGAGGCCGTGGCAAAGGTCGTCGCCTAATGCCGCCCAAGGAGGTATCGGCTGCGGGGAAGCCTACCGCTGGTTGCGCTTGTCGACGAGAAAGCCGTCTCCTGATGGGAAGAACGAGGACGAGAGGGAAGTCAGGGTCGGAGAGAGTAGAAGCAGGAAGGGGGAGAGCGTTGAGGTATAGGGTGTCGAAGTATTCGGCAATGAATGGTATCTTGCTCCGTCGCTCGCTGCCTGCCGACGCTCCACCACAAATGTACGAGCCAACTGACTGACGGAGTGGAGCTACTGTTCACCGCTGCTGTGCTTGTTATTCGTCGTTCAAGATAGGAAACAGCCCAACCGTTTGCACGCGCTCCCGTCTGGGAGAGGTGTGCCGTTCTCCATACCACCCTTCCGTCTTCCCCTTCGCTCGAGCTTCTCTCCTGCCCCTTCCTTTTTTTCTACCTTTTCTCCTGCCTCTCTTTTATCTCTCTCTTGTCAAGTTTTCTGTTTCGGTACTTTCGTTTCCCTCATTTTTCCTTCTTCGTTTTTGCACCTCTCGCCTGGCGCGACTCGCTGGCTGATAGTTCACGTAAGCTGAGGGTTTCTGTGTGCCATGGATAATCGGGGGAGGCTGCCTCCCCGAGGTATGGCCGGTCCGCAGGGAACGGGTGGCCCGCTCTCTGGATCGATGATGCAACGTGGTATGGCGGGCGCGCCTTTCAACGCGATGATGAGGCCTGTCCCCTCTGGCGGTGGTCCTAATCAGCAAGCGTATTACGTCGTGGGGAGTGGGGGGCAGCAGCAGGCGGTGTCTGCGCCTGTAGCCATGGAGCACAAGCTAGCGACTGCACATACAGAAATGCAGCGGTTATCGACGGAGAACCAAAGGCTAGCGGCTACACTCGTTGGACTCCGTCAGGAGCTGGCGGCTGCTCAAGCGGAGGTTCAGCGTATGCAGCAGGCGCTGGCGAACCATCAGGCGGAGAAAGAGGCGAGCGTGCGGACCTTGATGGAAAAGAACGCCAAGATGCTGGAGGAGCTGCGGGCAACGGAGCCATTGGCGCAAGAGTTGCGTGCGGCGCGCATGGAGCTTCAAGATCTGCACTCTCGTCTTCAAGACGCGGAGCAGGCGCGAATCACAGCCATCGAGCAGCTGCAAGATGCAACTGCGGATTTTCACAAGGCTCGTCAGGAGCTTGCACAGATCCCCGCTATGAGGTTGGAGCTTCAGCAAGTCCCCTCCCTGCGGCAGGAGATACAGGGGCTTCGGCAGGAACTACAACAGGCGACGACTCATTTGGAGTACGAGAAGAGAATGAATGCGGAGCAGATGGAGAACAGACAGACGCTGGAGAGGAATCTTGATTCCATGGCTAGGGAGAATGAGAAGCTGCGAACGGAGCTCGCCGCCGCGGAGAAGGCCCGAAGGGCAGCGGCGGCGGCCGCCGCCGCAGCAGCAGCGGGCGCTGCAAACAACGCCGGAGCTGCTGGTGGGAACCAGGCAGGTTATGGAGGCACTTCAGGAGGCATGGGAGGTGGTTACCCTAACTCGAGCCTGTCGTACACAGGGATGCAGCCTTCGTCGCTCCCTCAGCAGTCAGCGTACGGGGACGGGGTAGGGTATGGAGGAGTAACATCGGCGGCAGCGGGGGGGACGGGCGTTCCGATGGGCCATGGAGAGAACGGTGTCACTACCTATGGGTCGCAGCCTCCGCCGCCACCTCCGCGCCCGCCTCCCTCCCATAGCATTCACATGTGGGGAAGTCAGCCTGCAGCAGGAGGCGGCGGCGGCGGATTCTCGGACGGGGCAAGGAGCGGAGCTAGTATTCCTGGAAGTCGTGGAATGGACCCGTCGAACGCCATTCGTGGTGCCCCTGGAGGGAGCATGGTAACTACGGAAGTGAACGACATGAACTCGGGAGTGGCTGGGGTGCGATCCAGTGGCATGGCGTCCGCGGCAGGTGCTCCTGCGTCTGTTCTCGGCGTGTCGCCTTCTACGATGCCGGCTGCTGCGCCGACGCCCGCTGAGGAATGGGTAGAGCATTTCGCCCCCGACGGTAGGCCGTTCTACCACAACCCCAACACTGGAGTGACGCAGTGGGAGAAACCGCCGCCGGCGCCGACGCCGGTGCCTACGGCGGTTGGAGGGCAGTTGCCAGGTGGAGTGGTTGGAGTGGGAGCAGGGCCACACACCCATCACCAAGATGTCGTCCAGGGGCAGCACGGGCAGTCCGTTGCCGCACTCGAAGCTCAGTCGCAGGGGCAGCAAATGACACCGCAACATCTCTCAGGAGCAGCAGGGGCCAAGGGAGGTGTGGGAGCAGCACAGGCGTATTCGCAGCACCATCAACAGCATTCGCAGCAACAGATGACGCAGCAACAGCAACAGCTTCCGGGCGCGAGTCAGCAGTCACTCGGGCAGGTCGCAGGCAGCGTGCATACTCCGGGGGGCTACGACCAAACCGGAGCAGGTGGAGCAGGACATCCCCAGCAGCAGCATCTGACTCCGCACACTCAGCAACAGCACCAGATGCATATGCAGCAACAACAGCGGTCGTACTATGCCCAACAGCAGCAGTTCGGCCAGCAAGGTCCACCGCCGCATTCGCAACCGCAGGTAGCGGGAGGGGCAAACGATGTAGGAGTGCCGCTCGGTTCTCAACAGGGCCAGCAGGCTATGCTGGGTGCGCAGGGGCAGCACCATCCCCAGCACCATCACCAGCAGCAGCAGCAGCCACAGCAGCCGCAGCAGCAGGCAGGTCTTTTGCAGCAACAGACGCAAGCTGGAATGCAGGCTGTCGCTGACGGTGGGATGGGGGTGGGAGGAATGGTACCGGCTGGACCTGGGTTGCATTCCAGACCGCGCGTTGGACCAGGTGCGGGTCCAGTCGTAGGGGCTGTTCCTGGAGATAATGCAGCCAATGCTTCCGAAGCGCCGAATGCCGTCACGGATGCAGGACCCCCTGGAGCCAATCTCTTCGTGTACGGAATCCCTGAGGACTATGGCGACGCCAAACTCTCGCGGTTGTTCTCGTCGTTCGGGTCGGTACTCGCCGCTCGGGTGGAAGTTGACAAGGAAACGGGAAGGAACCGAGGGTTTGGATTTGTGTCGCTGGACTCCGTGTCGGCGGCAGACCGGGCGATTCAAGGAATAAGTGGGATGGTGGTGGATGGAGGGAGAACAATGAAAGTAGAGAAGAAGCGAGTGGGTGAGGCGGATGCGAAGCGAGTGGGGCCTGGGCCGCCCCCACAACAGCAGCAGCAGCAGCAGCAACAGACAAGTCAGGTACAGCAGCAGTCGGGTGCCCCGCAGCAGCAGCAGCAGCAGGCACAGAGTCAGCCGCAACAGCAGTCACAGGCGCAGCCACAACCGGCTCAACAATATGGGCATCACCTTGGGCAGGCTGGTCATCAAGCGAATCCGCATGCTGCTGCGGGTGCTGTCCCGGGAGGGCCCCCTGCGAGTGCCGCAGGGGCTGGGGGGAAACATCAGCAGCTGCCAGGACCGGGGCCATCTCGTTGGCGCGGGGGGCAAAGAATGAGTTATGCGCCGTATTAGGGTTTGGCATACGAAAGGCTGCTGCGGTAAATCTCGTTTGAATTTTGGATGGGGAAGCACTAGGCGTGTTGTCCTGTTTTCGTGTGCACTGACGTAGAGGAGGGTTGGATGGTGAAGAAAAAGTATAAAAAGTACAGGCGGAACATTTCTCTCAGGTCATGTTGGAGGTGAGGTAGCGGTTCCTGGAGACGATTTCTGTGTAACTGCTTTTGGTGAACTTGGTTAAGTGCCCAGATGTGAGAGGCGCGGACTCCTTGTGTGCGAGAGAGAGACTGTGCACGGGCGTGTGTTGTGTGTTGAATGTTCGTGTGTGTGCGTGCGTGTGTGCGTGGTTGTGTTGTGTGTGTGTGTGTGTGAGAGAGAGAGAGAGAGAGAGAGGACCCTGGGGGGAACCTGGAAAGCGACTCCTACTAGCCGTCACGGTGCTCCGTACGTGTGTCTGCTGCTCTGGATGGGGATGTCTTGCCAGGGTTGAGAACAAGAAGAGGGCAAAAGAAGTGCGGAAGTGTAATTGTTTTGTTTCCTTTGGGGTTGAACTTTTATTACCGATCAACTATTCTCCTGTGGAACGGTGTAAAAATGCAGTTCCGTCGTCTCCTCTTCACCGTCGTCATTGGGGTCCGCAATGGGAGGTATCGGGTCCGCAATGGAAGGTATCCGGTCCGCCATGGAAGGTATCCTACCTCCTTCGAAGAGTACCGTCGTCGTTTTGCGCTCTGCATCCTGTTTTGTAAGGTTAACCCGCTCTGCTTCTTCCATGGTCTGCTTCCTCCGTTCTCGATCGGGATAAAGGGTGAGAAGACACTCTTACGGGACTAGACGAGAAAGGACGACGGCGTGACTGCCGTCTGCCTCGTTTCCCTCCCCCTCTCTTATACACATCTAGATGTGTATAAGAGACAGCCCCCCCCCCACCTCCACCTTTTGTCTCTCCCGGTTTCGCTGCGTCGTCGTTTATGGTCTAGGGCGAGCTTGTTTCTGATGGATAATGATACCCACGGACACCTTTCCTCTGAATGATGTGGTTTATGTTCCGCCGTGGGAAAGAAAAAGACGAAATCGTGTTTCTTCTTTGTCCGGTTGCACTTTCTGCGTACTCGCTCACTAAAATGAATTTGTGTGCGCGCGCGCTCGGCTTCGCAAGAGTGTCGCGGTGTTAGGCCTTGGAATGATTAAGAGCCTCTGTCCCTCTCTCTCCTGTATTTGTGGGTTCCACACTCTTTTGAAAGCTTTGCGGTCGAAAAACGCTGGTCTGGGGTGGGCGACTGGGGGAGCGCTGCGCATAGGAAAAACTGTGGTTTCGTTGCCTGTTGAGTTTTTTCTCGTTTGTGCTGTTGCGGCTTAAGACTCTGTTCCCAAAGGAGAGTGCGATGGCGATGGCGTTGCCCCGAAAGCTATGTCGAGGACGCTTGATGAGGATTGGAGAGCCACTGGCGGGACGGAAATAACCATCAAATGGAATGAGTGCAGGGAACAGTGTATATGTATTTTGTAGCGATGTATTGTGTGAGGTCATGACGACATGTGTAACGATGCTATCTACGGCAAGAAAGGAGGACTCTGTCTTGATGTGTTAATGAAGGGTGCGGTTATGTATCTCTCTTTCGCCGTCCTTCACTTGCTGTCCTTGTAACGAACCCTCTTCCGTGAACGAATGACGTTGAGAGATGTTAATGAGCTGAAAATCTTGGTGCGGAACGATATTTTTTGCCTGGCACGTGTTTACTTTGTCAACCCTAATTGCCTCTTTTCTTATGTCTTGATCGTAAATGTACGTTAATTTTGTGGTATGTGGTATATGGGAGAGTAGATGGCACTACTTTGGCTGTCTCCACGAGAGTGGACTTCGACCTCAACTTGTGGCTTGTGGTTTGTTGTTCTCGGTGAAGGAGACTTTGGTCTGGCCCATTCGTAACCATCATGTGATTTATACGTTGGTCAGTAGAGCCGGCTGCCGTAATTGAGGAAAGACAACAAAGTGCTCACTCCAACGTGATTGTCGTTTCGCTGTTTTTGTTAATAAACAACGTAACCCACCGCGTCTATCCGATGGGGGCGTGCAATGAATGAATGGTGGTGCCTTCATGGTGAAATTTTTCGAACTAGTTAAAAGTTGTTTTATGTGTATTGCAACATTGTGGTTGTCGTGTGTGCTGTGTCTTCGCTTCAGGTTCGGAGAATGTAGTCGTGTGCTGTGTCTTCGCTTCAGGTTCAAAGAATGTAGGTTCTCTTTTTTTGTGGTTGGCGGTTGCAGACGGTGGTCGATTTTGAGATATAGCGACGAACGCCGCTGCAACGAAGATTGAACGTTAACATGGGCGGGAATGGTGAGGGAAGGGGGGGTCGGTAGGATCAGGTCACTTTTGCACAAACGGGGAAGTTAAGTGGGGGGGGAGGGGAAAGGTTATATTATTCTTTCGGCAGAGTTGTGAATGCTTGTCCGAACTCGTCGGCTGTGGCGGAACCACGTCTCTTGCATGCTCATGTCCCACTATCCATGGTTTTGTACGTTGTGTGTTCTGCTTTTATGTTGCTGGATGTGGCTGCGTTGTTTGTTTGGTTATGTGTTGTGTTGGCTTTGTCGCAGCTTGGTCCGTTCGTTATGCATTCGATCACTTCGAATCGGAGTGGGCAGAGAGCTGCGGTAACGACCGGGTGGTGGTTGGAACGAGAAGAAAGAAGAAAAGAACGAACCGAAACCCACCTACTGCTCCCTTTCACACTCCTTGTACCCACCTACCTACGTGCGTGCGTATCATCTGGCTGCTGGATCTGGTGCTGTGGTGTTCCTTGTCTTGGAGGGTGTTGCGTAAGGTAACGGTCCTCCCGATAAGACGGTTGTCTTGTGTCTTTTGTCGTTCTTTTCGTGTTTTGCGCCATACTGCGTCGTCGGCTGTCGCCAACGCCGGGAGAGCCCTGAGCTTGGTCTTATTTTCTCCTTGCTGCTGCTGCTCGTAATGAGCCGAGAGCTGCTATCAGACTGCTGTAGCTGAAGCAACAGTTGACTCAACAGTTTGACAAGCTCTGCTTCCATCCGGCTGCTGCCACGTGCTTAACTGCGCGATGAAGATTACCGCCAATGCGACGACGTGGCAAGATCATTTGAAGATGTGTGACCGCATGGAAGAACCACTGTCAATGACGTGGCACCAGCTCCTAAGATTGCACCATCACGACGCTACCGGCCGTCATCGGGTAGGCAAAGGTATGTATAGATCTTTTCAGCTCTGCTTTCTTTTATGTGTTTCACTTCTTTTTGTCTCGCCCCACTACAAAGTCTGCGTACAACGCGGGTACAAGAAGGAAGAGTTTGTCCGAGAATTCAGCCGTGCTGAAGTCGGTTCTTTATTTTTCTTGCTGGATGGTGTCTTGTATTTGCTTATCCAAGATGGCATCTTCACAAGAAGCGATCGCATGTGGTCTGTAGAATTCATGCGCCCGAAAGGTCCCCTTCTGAACGTCAAATGTCATTTGGTCGGTTCTGTTATCGTCGTGGGATCCTTCCGTGCAACTTCTCGCTGGAATCTTTGCGTTTGAACGTTCGAACGGTTCATTTCTTGATGTTGCGGTCGAACGGAATCGACGTCGTTCTCGATTTCGCCGTCATCCATGATGAACTTAAGGTTATTTCGGAAGTCTGCGGGCGCTCTAGCTCCGCACACGCACATGTATACGCAAGCACACACACACAGAGAGAGAGAGAGAGAGAGAGATTGGGGGGGGAGGCACTTCAGGAGAGCTGGCTGGGGATGCGAGAAGGAAACGCGGAACAGGAGGTCGTGTGATCCGTTCTTTGCTTGTAGTTTGTGTGCTGGTTGAATGAAGGGTGAATATTATTCGCTTCGTATTGCTGTGGCTGTGTGTTTGTCTGTGGTGATGTTCGTTATACACATTCCCCCCCCGGAAAAGCGTGACTGTGGCAGACTGTCGTCGCACTTTCACCGACTCGTTAGGAAGTTGAGCCGGTTTTCGCCGTATTTGTATGGACTCTCTGTGTGTGTGTGTGAGAGAGAGAGAGAGAGAGAAAGAAACCGTATCGTTATCTGTAACGAAACGATGAGAGAGAGAGAATTAAACTATTTCGCTCTTTAATGAGTTTGGCCTTCCAGCAGGGAACTAGAGATAGGAT
The DNA here is from genome assembly GCA_003427395.1 of Chara braunii. Taxonomy (NCBI): domain Eukaryota; kingdom Viridiplantae; phylum Streptophyta; class Charophyceae; order Charales; family Characeae; genus Chara; species Chara braunii. The sequence continues at coordinate 190,264 of BFEA01000293.1, forward strand.
TCTTTCCGCGGACGTAAGGTTTTGTGCCGGGGTGGGACTCCGTGGGAGTTTTCGCTTTGTATTGGCAATCCCACAAGGGTTGTTGACAGTCCAAAGATGCGGTTGGCGTCTTTTTGCAACCAGGAAGGAGAGTAGGGTATGGCAGGCGATGCGTTTCATCTGAGCTTTACAGACGTCGGCCATTGGGTGCGCGTCGATCGTCATCCGAGTTCAGCCGTTTGGTAGATTGCAGTGTAAAGACTTTTGTTTTGTTTGTTGTCGGCGTTGATTATCGACAACTGCCTGTGGAGTGTAGGATGTTTTTTTCGTTTTTTTTGCCCTTCAGTACCGATAGTTGATGTGTAGGCTCAACAAATTTCAACAAATTTTACGGTCTTTCGATTACGGCGGGATAGCAGCACCTATGCAATTTGTCGAATTAGAGGCTGCTGCTGTATTTCTCAGGAAGGATTTTTGCTGTATTTCTCGTTTGTTTGCTACAGAGAACACGTGGTCGTTCGTTTGTTCGATTAGTGAAGAAGAGGATTTTGCCGCTTGGTGCTGTGATTGGGATAATATGCCTTTTGGCTGGTGTTTTCTGTTCGCCTTTTTTTCCAGTTGCACTTTGTGAAAACTGCTTCCTGGCATCTGCGAGAGAGAGACATTTGCGAAACGCACACGACCGTGTTGAGCTCGTGATTGAAAGGCTGACTGCGGTTGTTGTTGTCGGCAACGGACTTGGCTGAGGGAGGGGATGCAAGTGTGCCTGACGGTGTGAATCTACTTGAGGACGAACTGAGACGTAGTGATACTTCTTTGGCGGCGATATGCGAGGTAGAGAGGGCTGGTGTGCTTACGTGTGTTCGTCATGTTAAGGGTGGCTTTATTTTTGAACTGAATGGCAGTGAATGAGCATTCGTCTTAGGGCAATCTGATTTGTGGAGGTCGTATATTGTGCGTGCCTCGGGTTTGGAGTCTGTATTTCAACGGTTCGTAGGTGTGCCAGCTGAGCTATGGGCCCGTTGTTTCGTGCCCGGGGGTCTATTGGGCAGCAGTATGGAACATTTGTTGCTTGACGTTACGGTTGATTTTTCGGTGAAAGGTTGGCAATGTTTGCAAGAGGAGAAGTACGTGGTGATATCTGCAATGTTTGCAAGAGGAATGGAATCATTTCCGACGTTTGATTTTCGGTTTTGGCATTTGTAGATCACGTGACGCGGCATGACGTAGTTTAAATCTTTGCCGGCTCCAGGGATAGTTTTCTATGGTGAGTACAGAACACCCACCCAACTGTTGCTATGGTGAGAAACAGGGGTAGTTGTCCCGTTAATGGAAACGCCTGCGGAGCGCTTTGCGTTGTTGAGGCCCGTTCATCTTTTCTAGGCCATACATATAACTGGGAATACTACCGTCTTCACCCGAATTATAATGCCCTGTCATTATACCTGTATTTGGGGCATTTTAAAGTCCAGATGCGGCGATAATGACCGGGCGTTCTATTCTGGTGAAGACGGTAGAGGGGGGGGGGATTAAGGATCTTGGAGAAGCGGAACTGTGGGTAACGATGATCAAACGAGGGACAACAAGATTTCTCGTTTTGATGGGCTCCTGACGTGGGAATCTCGCGGTTGTTATCGCGAGGTGAGCACTTATTTGCTGACGTCATCCTTGGAGGCCCTTCGAAGGGGGATTTGAGAGGCGGGTGGAGAATCGTAAGGATCGGAGAGCGGCTTGACCAGCTATGAAGGTTCAATCGAGTGGGCTCCAAGAGCTGGACATCTCGCGGTCCAAGAGCTGGAAATCTCGCGGTGGTCCTTTCTGGGTATGTGCCTGTGTGTTAAATAAAGGGCAATGTGATGATGCCGTTGCTGTTGTTGGCCCCCTTAGTGTTGATTGGTGACTGACCAGCGTGTAGCCAGCTCCGAGTCTGCACTCTCATTTTGTCCTGACTTACTTGTCGACGCACTTTCTGTCATGCTTTATGTTCTACGTAACAAATGGCTGAGTTGGAGACAATGATCTACATGCAGAGGGGGATTGAATCGAAGGGAGAAAGGGCAACTGAGTGTTGCAGCGTAGTGCTGTATATCCAAAGTTAAGGTTGAGGTGGCGGTAGCGGAAGCCGGTGGTGCATGCACCTGCGTTCTATTCGAACAACCCCGATTTTCGAAAATAATGTAAATGCGTTTGATTCGATTTTTTTTTTCCATATTCGGAAACTTGAATACAAACCACATGCGTTATGTTCGGGGGAAAAGTAGGTAGAAGCTTCCTCGATGATGTTGTTGTGCAACTGCGCGTATGTTCCACTGTTTTCCCTTAGTCGGCTCGGCTCCATCGTGCATGTCATCGGGGTAGCTACCGGTGAGGATGGCGCAAGTTGAGGATAAACAAAACAACGGTGAGAAGAGGATCAATGTCGATGAAGGACGGTCAGCTGTATTGTCCAATGCTCTTCTATCGGAAGGTCTTGACATCATTGGCTGACTTCAGTGGCAATGCGACATTGGCAGACTTCACTGGCAATGCGCGATTGAGTCACATGCAATAGATCCTTCGGTTACACTTCGCTGGCTTGCGACTGTGGATGAGATTGCGTATTTTTTTTTTTAATACGGGCCGCCTGCAAGCAGTGTTTGTGTATGCAGAGGCTTCAAGCTGAGTTAGATCCTCTTCCAGCTTTTGGGGGAACGATCATTCCAAGCCGATTCGTTAATGAACGAAAATCACGAAGGGCGAATCACCAGTTGCTTCGTTCTGGCATTTCAATGCATCTGACGAAGTCCTGCGGTACTAGACCCCAGTCTCCCGTGAAACTGCTGATCCTTGGAATTGACCCAAATGTGATGAGCGAAGACTCCTTACTCCATTCGGCAGGGAGGGCACTCGTTCAGGTCTTCAGTGTACAAAAGACTTCCGGTTTTCTCATTCCATATCTCGAAGCTCCTCACTGTGTAGGTTCTCCTGTCTGCATATCAGGAAGCCGCGTTCTGTCCTGGTGATGTCTGGATATCCCTATCTGTGTCTGTCTCTGTGTGCCTCTGTCTCTCTGCATTGTGCGCTTCCGCAGACTGAGTTCTTGGGGTAGTTCTGCATTGTGCGTTTCCGCAGACTGAGTTCTTGGGGTAGTTCTGCATTGTGCGCTTCCGCAGACTGAGTTCTTGGGGTAGTTTGAAACAGGAACAGCGTTTGTCGGGGATTGGACTACGATGATCCGTGCTTGTACCATCCGGCTGCAGTGTAATGCTGTGAGGTTGTGGCCTTCATGCACATGTTCCGGTGCTGTTGTTCTAGTCAAACTGGTTGGTGTGATGCCGTTGGAGGAATGCTGTCGTAGATTGCTCTTGCCGTTAGATGAGGGCCGAGGGGCGGGATGGAATTACACGACATACACAGCTCTGTCACAGACGTGCTGGACACACACACGCACACACACACACAGAGTTACGTGACAGTTACAAAGCGCACCTCGGATACAAGGTACAAGGTATGTACTTTGTATTCGAGGGTACCTTCTATTCAAAAATTTAACAGCGATTTCTTAGAACAGCTGCGTTGGAGGTAACTTGAATAGAAGGCAAGGTAAGGACCTTGTTTTTGGGTTAAGATGGTAGTCCACATAAGGTGGTGGATTGGCCACATCTAGAGAATGAATGCCAAGGAAACCCCCCTTGCCATTCCTTCAATGTGTTGTTTCACCCGCCATTCTTCGCTTTGGATTGTGGTTGGCAATCCAGCATGCAGTGGAGCTGGTGAGCGTAGGATTCTCTTAATCTTCTCCCCGCCGACTGATCTGTGTTGTTTCTGTGGTGAGCTGATCGGATACGCTTTCTTTTATTTTGGGCTTTTTCGCTGGTTTCCCCGGCATCAAAGGGTGCGGCATTGCCAAGGCTTGGGTTCAGCCCGTAGCACACGTGCACTTTTTGGCCACTTTCGGTGGTTGGAATTGGATTTACGTTTGCTTATTAGAGTAGCAGGAGCCTTTTATGTGTTTGTTTTGCTCGCCTGCCGGACGGCCTTCCCCCTTGCAACACACACAAAAGCAATTGTGTATGGGTGCTGGTACTGGTCCCTGGCTGTGGTCACTTCTGTAGGACTGCGGCTTTCTCCATGAGGCAGCTTCAGTGGTCATCCCTGGCTGAGCCCTTTGTTGCCTTTTGCCCTGGTCGGAATGCGGACATTTGGATTTGGAGACCAGATTGAGCTCCTTGTTGCCTTTTGCCCTGGTGGGAATGCGGACATTTGGATTTGGAGACCAGATTGAGCCACCTGCCACTGTGCCTGCCCAAATGGAATGCGCAGTCGATGAATGCTGAAGCTATGTTTTGATAGCGATCCCCGACATAAGAGGAACTACTGTCCTGTAGTCGCTTTTTGCGAAGTGATTTGAGCAGAGTATGATCTTGGGTGTGGTGGTGTCTTTTCAAGCATCCTGTCGTGCTGCGGCTGCTGCTGCTGCTGCTGCTGCTGCTGCTCCTTGGTTCCAAGTTGAAGGTGTTCGGGTTGAGTGCGTTTTGAGTGCGTTTGAATGTAACATTGATTCTGGATTTCAGTGGTGACATAAAACTTTTTGCACACGAAAGTGCTGGTGGAAAGGGTCTTGTTCATCACAAGGTAGTCGTGGCTGTCCGTCTAGCCCTGCGTTTCTGGATCCGTATTCTGATGTGTGGACCTGGATGGAAGCATTAAACTACCAGTCTCGCCAAGTCTTGCTTTTCTGCTCTGGATTGCTGCCGTGAGCCAGATAACAAGGAAGGAAGCGGCGTTGGAGGGAAGTATTTTCTCACTCCCTGCTGCCGCTTGCCCTTTCGGTTCGGTGGGCGAACTGCTGCAGTGGAGCAAAATAGCTGGGTAAGGGACTGGTGGGGTTTAATAAGAGGCATATGCCCATCTATTTGACTGCATGATGCCAGTCCAGGAGAGTTAGGAGAATTATCCCCTCGCTGCATGATGCCAGTCCAGGAGAGTTAGGAGAATTAGCCCCTCGCTGCACTACTCTCGACATGCACAAAAGACAAAAATCATGCCGGTGTATCTTTCTTTCCATATTGTAGGGGAAGATTCACTATCGTTTTGCAACTGACGAGAGTAGTGCAGCGAGGCCCTTAGTGTGGTGTCTTGGAGTGGTCGTATCGTAGTAATTAACGAGTGGTGATTGTAGCAGCGTTTATTGGGTCTATGTTGTTGCCTTGGGGACAAACGGACTTTTTGGGGACAACAGGAGAATCATCACCCTGAGCGCAGAAAAACAAAACCCCGTGAAGCACCCACCACTACATTTGCCAGCCAATATTTTCCAACGCGGTGTGTATGTGGCTGGCTGGCTGGGCGCAAGTGTGGGGTCGGCTTACTGGAACAAAATCGGTGGCGGCGCCATCCATCCAAAAGATCCCTGGCCCATACCGGCTCGTTTTGCCTTAGGCGCGTAGGATGTTTCCTGACTGGGCGAAGAAGTGTCGAAAGTACCTGTGGTGATTCAAAACAGGGGATCCTAAGTCGAATGAAGTTGCCCCTACTGAAGAGAAATTCAGAAAATGCCGTAAACCTCTTTGCTTTTCTCCGTGTGCGGGCGTGGAGTGTGTGGGGTTAGAATTTCCATATGGCGTGGTATTGCTATCCTGAAGATTTCACTTGAAAAGAATTATGGTTTGCGGAGTCACGCCACAAAACTGTTGGGTCGGCAGGTACGATTGGAGGAGGTCTGAGGTCCGGGGCAGTGGGTCGACATTGCCACAGTACAGGGGGATAGATAGATCACTCTGTCTTGCAGATGGTGGGGAGCAGTTACGTTTGACACGAGCTGGGACGCTTGTGACAACCATGCTGACCCCGGACTTCAGGAAAAGCCGTCTCCTTTCCTCTCTGATGTTGAGATACATTTTTGGATGTGTTGCCTGAGGTGGGACCTGTCTGACCTGAGCGATCCGGGTTGGATTGCATGCATGCACGGTATCTGCATAACAAGAGGGAAAACGGAGTGGACATTTGATGAGCCTTGTGTTAACCCCACGAATTGTTGGCCCAGCCGTTGAAAACCCGCAGCTGCCGTTGAATGCCGGGCTGTGAAAAGGCCAGGAGTGCCTGTTTTAATAGGTTGGCAGGCCTGGTTTAAACTTGTTTCTAGTAGGCGACCAAAAATCTGCATCGGGAGAACGAGTCTGCAAAACCACTGGGGGTTTGCATGCTTCCCCCGCTGCACCCCATCAGGCTACTACCCCTCCAGAGAGAGTGAAATCCTCTTTCTAAACAAAATTTTCTTGAGACAAACTTGGGGACGAGTCCGAGACCAAATTTCGATGCGCAGATGATAATCGAGTGTCCATTTGTAGTTTGTATGGATTCTTGGCGGGCCGGGTCTGGGTCTGAACTGGGCTTTCCTCCACCAGGCCGCATTGCCAACTAAATTTGCTGCAGTTCTCGAAGGAGGATGAGCTTGAGCACGAGTCTGTGTGAAGGTGAAATGAAGTGCGAATGTGTTTATTCAGTCTCTGGTAGCTGCAGTCTGTTGCCATTTTGTATAGATTTCTGAAGAACCTCCACGTCAATTTTGTGTATGGTGTGAACATGAATTTTGTGTATGGCGTGAACCGAGTGTCATCCTGCCTTTGCTGTTAAACCGCCAGTACTTGGGCCGGCTATCGGCTGCGGCACTTCCCCGTTAACGCGCTGCACTTTTAGGGCTTTGAGGTACAGGACCTCAATGGCTGGAAGCCCTAGCCAAAAAAAACATCGAAACGGTACCCCGGCGCTTTGGCAAAAATTGGTGCGCGGGGGCATTCCAGGCTCGGCATCGATAGCTGGGCCGAGTACTGGTGGTTTATCCTTATTATGTGTGGTCGGAAGCGCAGAAATGTAGGGTTCGATTCCGCTCTGAAATGAAAGGGTATGAGATGCGTAATTTAGGCGAGGGGTGTTGGTTTCAATGTATGTGAAAGGTAGCCGTTCTGGATGCTGCATTGAAATGCGATGCAAGCCAGCCTGGCGTGTATTGTAAATCCGTAGTTCACGACAGGGTGTCAGCCCGTTGGGTGCTGAAAGGCGAGGTTTGGCACTGGAGGCTTGGGGGCACTTGTTGTTGTTGTTGTTGTCGTTGATGTTTTGATATGTTGGGTTTCATTTTAGCTGAAAAGCTTTTGGTGAAAGTGTTAGGCCTACTACGGGGTTTCATTTTAGCTGAAAAACTTTCGGTGAAAGTGTTAGGGCTACTAGTAGTGGAACAAGAAGTGGAAATTTTCTTTTGTGAATAGCAGCAACTGTTTTGTAAGTTGTCAGAATGAATCATGAAGTAGTGGTTCCTGTTACAGCACAAAAAAAAAAAAAAGGGGAATTGTGTGTAAATATATGGCCAATTGTTGTTTTCGATCAGATATGTCCATGTTGCCTGCAGGTGCTTATGTGGGGGCGTGGGAAGGATGTATGTTTTGCTACCCTGAAGCTGGAGAACCCCATCATCTCTGCCGAGGACATGTGCTCCCTTTTTTGTATGCGTCGAAGTCATTTGTTTGTATGGCATTGCTGTTCCGAACCTCCTTTGGTGCGGCTGTGGTTGTTCTTATTCGGCTGTGTCCTTGCTGGGACCCCTTTCCTGTTGTTGTGTCGTGCTGTTTTGCTTGGAGTATGTGAGTATCTCCTTATACGTGGCACATACTGTGTGTCTGAAAGCATCGCAGAGTTCTGGCTTCGCCCACAGTTTTGCCAGCCACAACTACAAGGGCCTTTTACCAATTCCCAATCATGTAGAAGCCAAAGGCTGGTCTCCCTCTCTGGATATATTCGTAGTCGAATGCAGATTATGATGATCCGATCGGTCCCCCGGAATGTGTTCAGGCAGGGGTGCTGTCTGAAGCAACTTCCAAATTCCACCGCGGGCATTTTGGGTGCTTGCCTGTTTTCTCGATTTCCCGAACCCTGCGAGAGGAAGACCGTGGTGGAAAGGGGGATGTGGTCCTGAAGGGTCAATTGGTCTGCTTTGTCTGTTTTGAGCTTTAGGTTGGAAGGGCTAAGCTAAGCCTTTGCTCAAGTTCTTTTTCTAACTTTCCGGGCTCCCTTGGTATACACCCATGCACTATACACACAGGACCCTTTCTGACGTCAGTCAGTCAGAAAGGGTCTTGTGTCTTTAGTGCATGGGTGTATACCAAGGGGCGCGGAGAATGGGCTATCAACCCATGCATTGCGTTGGGGTATCGTGAACGGGGGAGAATGGCATGCAAGTAGGGGGGTATTGTAAAGGATGGGTTTATGGGAGAAGACCTTATTGGGTTATTGTGAAGACAGAGGTTGAGAATGCAGAGGTGCTCGCTCTCCGGTGACTCTGGTAGTTCGTGTGGGTAAATTGAAAACAGACAGTTTGGTCAGTGAGGTGTAGCTATTCACATTGTAGTTGTTTATCTTCAGCTATGCTCTCATCAAGTTTTGTAATGCGTCGAAGCTAAGCCAGCGGCTATTGCTAGCCAACACATTTGCACGGGGGTTCCCAGATCAACCGATCTAGTTGCAGGCTTACTTTTTCTGGTTGGAGTGACATCACTCTCTCTCTCTCTCTCTCTCTCTCTCCCCTTACTCAGTTTTACAATGCGTCAATGCATGCTCTGACGTCAGTAGTTGTGCGTCACATATAGGCCAGTGTTGACTGATCAGGTGATCTGGTCACAGGCTTACGTTGTTCTGCTTATAGGATTGATGGAAGGGCCCTTTTGCAGGCAAGCGGCCAGGCTCTGATGCTTTGCCTGCTTCCCGTAGCCATCTTGCCTAGAGTGCAGTCCGTGGTGCTGCTGAGAAAGTCGCAGACAAGTTCTGTTTGGTGAGACTGCATCGTTTAGGTTTGGTGATAATTTCAGAAAAGAAGCGCGGGTGAGGTGGTGGGATGGTGTAGCATACTACTGCCAGGCAGTTGAGGTAGTCAGCTGGGAAAGCAAGACCGAGGAAAGGATTTGGGTACCGCGGCATCGCTTTCACCTCCACTGAGTGAGAGGATGATGCGTAGCAGGAAGTCTAGCGACTGTGCTGATGTGGTGATGTTGCTAAAAAAAAGGCGATCAAGATAACGAAGAGGTCTCGTTGTGTAGGATGTGTGACGGCTGTAAGAATGAACAGGCCGTGTAGCATGATGGATAAGTCGTTGCCAGTGATATCAAACAGGCACATTTCGATCTTTCTACCAGGACCGAGATGTTCCTGTTGTTGCAGCTTCGTTTGCAGCACAACGAAAACTCCGCGGGACATGTTCTCTCAGTAGCGCAAACTTTTTGGTGCCTTGTCGGTTGGGTGTGGTGTCATGTCCATACCGTATCGTGCAGCACTGTGTGGGTTCAGTGCGGTGGCATCGGAGTTGGATATCTATATGTGGTGTAGATTGGGTGTGGTGCAATGGGGGACGGGTGGGTGGGCAGAACCACGAACTCTAAACACGCGTCATGGTGCAGGTGTCTCAGAAAGCATGAGATTAAAAAGAGCATATGACAGGATGGGTAGGGGAAGTACTATCTGCTGTCGGTGATACCATGCGGGTTGGCGGTGGTCCCATTAGTACAATAAACCGCCACTGGAGGAGTACGCTGGGCGGATTGTACCATATGAAGTGGATGGCACTGCATCGTCCTTGCAGTACAAACGCTGAATATAGTTGTTGATGCTGTGCGGGTAAGGAGATGTAATGTGGGGTATGCGGGCCGGGCCGGGTGGTGCCTTGTGCACCGAGCAGTACCATTTGGTGTGCGTTATCCTATGCGGACAGACGACACTGACGAAAGGGGGGTGCAGGGCAGTACCATTTGGTGTGCGCTATCCTATGTGGACTGAGGGCACTGACATAAGGGGGGTGCAGGGCAGTACCATTTGGTGCGCGTTATCCTATGCGGACAGATGACACTGGCATAAGGGGGGTCCCAGGGGGTGGGGTCCATATGAAGTGGACTGAACCGCAACGATGTGATCATGGCAAGAAAAAACGGAAGGAACACAATCTCAGAGAGATGGCACCAAACAAAAATGGAGTTCGGCACTAATGTCCTGACCAGTCGGGCACAAATCGGCCGTGGGCAGGACAAGGCAGTACTACGTGGGCCAGGTGATACTACACGGACCGGTCGGTAGCATGGGGGTTGGGAGTACCACTGCATGTGTGGTGGGTCGTACTATGTGGGCTGGATGGTATTGACGTATAGGACCACAAAAAAAAAGAAAAACACATCCACGGCAGGGCTGGGCCAGCAACAGGCCGGATCACCTGCCCCGGTCCAACCAGGGCTGGACCGGTCCAGAGCGGGTGAACCGGAAAAACCGGATGCCCGCAATAAACGCCCAATTTTTTTATTTTTATTTTCTGATTGCAGCATCCGACTGCCCTCGCTGAGATCTGTCGTATTCCGCAATAGAACTTGCAAGGTCAGGAATTTTTTTTTTCTGGGGGGCGGTGGGGGTGGGTGTGGGGGGACGGTTTTTTTTTCTGATTGCGGCCCCAAGAAAGAAGAAGAGGAGTAGGAGAGGAGAAGGAGAATCTGATACGAAAGATGGAAAAAAAAAATCGCTATGGCTATGGCTGTGGTTCAACGGGGAGGGAAGCAGAGGAGCAGGAGAGGAGAAGGAGAAGAAGAAGAAAAAGAATAGTAGAAGAAAAAAAGCAGCAGCAGTAGTAGAAGAACAAAAATGAAAATCCGAGATGGGGGGAAAAAAAAAATCGCTATTGCTATGGCAGATGGGCCGCGCGTTTCCAAACAAAAACGGGGTCCGGTAGGCCCCCGTTTTTAAAATTGAAAACGCAGTCGATGTCGACTGCAGATCTGCGGATCTGCGGCCGAAATCGACCGCGTTTTGAAATTTGGATAAAGTACCATGCGCTGCCTCCGCCCCTCCGCCCCACATGCCTCACGCTACAGCAAGAACGCGTGACATTGACGATGCGCTGTTCTGCATGTGCGTCGACGCCATGATCTGCCACCAGGCGACCAGCGCCAGTGGCCCGTCTCCAGCCCGCCACTGACCTCTCCCTGCAGCTGCTTCACCCCGCCAGCCCACTTTGTCGCAACCGCGCCCCGTAGCCGCGAAGGTAAGTCCACCAGCGCCCCTCCTTCTTCTTCTTCCTCTCCACCTCCTCCTCCCCCTCTTCTTCTTTGTTTTCCTCCTCCTCGTCCTCCTCCTTCCTCTTCTTCTTCTCTTCCTCCTTGTCCTCGTCCTCATCTTCTTGGATCCTCCTCTTCTTGTTCTCCTCCTCGCCCTCTTCTTCTTCATATTTTCCCCTCCCATCTTCTTCTCCTCCTCCACCTCTTCTTCTTCTTTCTCCTCCTCGTCATTTTTCCCCCTCCTCCTCTTGTTCATCTTTCTCTCCTCCTCCTCGTCTTCTTCTTCTTCTCTTCTTCTTCGTCTCCTTCTTCTTCTTTGTCTTATCCTCCTCCTCCTCCTCCTCCTCCTACCTCCCCATTGAGCCCGAGCCACTGTCGATCTGCGCCGATCCGCGTTCCCAAACGAAATCGGGGTCCGGTAGGGCCAGTTTTTTTTTCTAACTGCTGGCGGAGGCCTTCCATAGGCTGGGTGGGGATGGGGATGCCGGAAAATCCCCCGCACCGCCCCCCAAAATGGCTGCGCGGAGCCTGCTGGGCCAGTGAACCGGCCGGTCGGACCGGTAGGCTCCCGGTCAGTTTCATCCGGGGATTAGCACTGATCCACGGTGATTTTTTTTTTTTTTTTTTTTTTTTTTTTTTTTTTTGGAATTTTGTGTGTAGAGAACATACCAATGCACGTGGCCAACATTAGGTACAATGCTATGCATGGCGAGGTATACTTCACCGCGTGGGCATTGCAGCACATTGCACTCCAAACTCCTCAATGTCTTGACTAACAGTCAGGTTGGTAGTGCTCTTACGCACACTGTTCAGGTGTGTTGTCATTCTTGAGCAAGTTTACTGTATTCAAATACTGTAAAGACGTGTTATGAAGACAGCGGGGGCGCAGAGAATGAAGCAAAGTGCATGCTGGGGGGAAGCAAAACGACGAACAGGCGTGCCAGGTGCTGGGAAGCAAAAAAAAAAGGACACAACCTGAGAATAGACAAGGCCTGAAACAAGACGAAACCTCTGCATTCGTTAACACGCGTGCTGGAAACAAAAAATGAAAGACGGAATGTCGAAACCTTTGGCTTTTTTTCTCCTGAGACAGAGCCTAGACACCAGGAAGGGGTTTGGCCCTACCCAAAAGGAAGATGATGCCAAAACCTGTGCATAGTTACTTGTTGATTATCGGTTGGGGCTACCAATGGCAGGTGGGAGAACAACAAACGGAATACACACGATCCATGAGGAGGTGCTCATTGTCCAACTGCCGGTGGCTGGTCGCGAGGGACAGCGTGATGCGAGACCTGCTTTACCTCTTTGCATTCTAGTTGCCAAAGACTTTGCAAGGGAAGAATGTGCGTGAATCTGTCCCATGGTCGTGCCTTTACGAGTTGAAAGAGAAAGAAGCAAGGAGGATATGCATACATGTCCTATTTTTCATCGGGGCAGAAGAGGTAGTTTTCTGAAATTGGACTGCTCTCTCGTATGCTGTGCACATGATAGGAAGGTGGGCGAATGTTTAAACAGATCCGGGTTGAGAGCCCGAGGTCGGATCCTGACTTGACCAGTATTCTTTTTCCAATTGGTTTATTATCCTGCAGTGTTTATTGGGATGTGTTTTGTTTGTAATGAGTGCAGCAGATGACGGGGAGAAAGTGTGCTAGATGCTTGTGTCACATGTTGAGAAGCGGGGCTACGAGGAGCAGCGGGGATTGTCATTGACAGTCCTTGAGGAACTGCGGCCCTGGCTGGTTGGGGATCACGAGATGTCCGCAAGTGGTGCACGTAGTCTAGATGGTAGTGTGGCCATTCCACGGTCTATGTTGTGGAAGGGCGCACCAGGAAATAATTTAATTGGGCGTGTTATAAACAACTTGGACCCTGAACAGACCCTGAAAGTGTTAGCTACTTAGTAGAAGTTTTATCCCACTTCTTCGAACCACTTAAAACTTCCCCAGGCAAAGTTTTGCGTTGTATTGAGTTGCGTCCCCATTCTATTGGGACTTGGCATCGTGGACCTCTCAACTGGCGTGCCTTGTTTGAAGTGGAAGTTTGTGAAAATCCACTAGGCGAGCACATCGAGTGTCGAACGGTTCGTCGACTATTGCTTGAGCTCGAGAGAAAGGGACGAGATCTGGGCTGTGTGTATGTGTGCAGAGAGAGAGAGAGAGAGAGAGGGCAAACCTTGGGTCGCATTGTTGCGTTGGGCATGCAGAACCCTGTGACAAGTTGTTGTGTGAAATGCATGGCCAGTGTCATTCGTGCAGTGGCAAGTTGTCTCCTTTTTTTCCTCCGGTGAGATGCCTCCGATATCCTCTGCACTTTTTCGTTATGGAGGGTTGGGTGACCTTCTGTAAATGTTGGCCCAGCTGTAAAGGTTGGGTGTTCTTCTGTGAGCGGCCTTCTCTGCCATGTTCGCTATCAGTGAATGTTGGATGCCTCTTCTCCCTGTCATGGGTGATATTTCATCCGTTGCGAGGTATATGTGGCGTGCAATGTCATGCTGAGTGTGGAGTGACCTATCCGGTTTGGCTGGACGTACTTCGTTTGGAGTATGTGAGAGACCATTCTAGCAGTCTCATCCATGAAGTGGCCGTAAGCTGACATCATCAATATGCTTAAGTGTTGGAGTATGTACTGGTCTCAGCTTTTCTCAGCTGAGCTGCAGGAGAATTGTCTTTCCTTCGGTCACGTGGGTCTGTGACAGAGCTGTGTTTGTCGTGTAATTGCATCCCGAGAGAGCTGCATCCAGTCGTGCTGGACCTATAGAGCCAACAACTGCACTGGCTTTTCTGTCCTAGCCTCAGTTGATGTCCATAGGCCGATCTGCAAGTTGCAGAGGGATGGTGAAGTTTTTTGATTCAAAATGTCAGAAAACTGACCCGGACAGTCCGAGTCCTGCATATAGCTTGGCCAAACCTGCTTCTGGGGGACCGACCTAGCTTGGGCTGGTTTGTATTGCTCTGTGTTTGCACAGAAGAGCTCGGCAGTTGCTGTACACTCTGCTGGCGGCTCTGTTGGTCGGCACACTGCGTCTGTCAGCCAGATGCAGCCTGGGCAGACTGTCGGGGGCTCAACATCGTGATGTGGTGGGCGTTGGCGTCGCGTATAGTGAACATTACATCACAAGGGCACACAGCTCCGTTGCACCTGGCTTTGTGCGTTATGCACATTTTGCCAAGGCACTTGCTATGTCATGCGAGATGAAAAGTCACAATAAAAAAAGAAAAAAAGGGAAAAAGTCACATTACCGTGTGCTAGACATAGTCTTCCTAAGGCAGTTGCTATGTCATGCGAGATGAAAAGTCACATAAAAAAAAAAAAAAAAAAAAAGGTCACATTACTGTGTGCTAGGCATAATCTTCCTTCTCACCTCTATTGCAGGCCCCTGCTGTGAGAGATCCGCGAAGCGATTCTTGTCTATCGTTCACCCTTTCCAACCCAGGTATTAGCTGCCCGTTCCTGTGATTCGGTCGTGCAAGCTACTAGTACCTTCACGAGTGGTAAAATAGCGGGCCCTTGGGTGGTCCTCCGGGCTTTTAGTCGGCCGAAACGAGACGACGGCCGCTGATGAGACTTAATGGATGGCGGCCGTTGTGATTCCTTCATTTAACCAGAACTATGTCCATTTCACTACGTGTTTTTTTGTCACGTGCCGATTGAACCCGAACGAACAGTGTGCGACTTTTTAACTGGCTCCACCAGTCTGTTTTTCGTCTGGTACGTCTGACGATGCGATTTTGCAGCAGCAGCTTAACTGCTGCAGTCGGGCAAAATACCCCAGGAAATGCACTGGTGGTTGAAGTAAAAGTGGAAGCCCGAGCTTCCCAAGTTTGCTTTTCTTTAAACCTCCAGTACTTGGCCCAGCTATGGAGTCCGAGCCTCAAGCGACCGGTATGTCGAGCCTGTCAAACTCGGCAGAGTACCAGTAGCTGGACGGGCCGAGGCTGGGGCGACCAGTTGGAAAACAAAAACAGCAAAAACAAAACACAAACAACAACGCTGTGGATGCATTCTCCTGAGTGCTAATGTGAGCACATCGCAGTTTGGGTGTATATGCCGCGTGGTGTTTCTGTCAGAATCCAAAAGTAAAATAAGGCAAAAAAAAAAAAAAAAAAAAAAAAAACATCTCAAAAAAGAAAAAAAAAACGAATCGTGAATCCCCCTGAAATTAGTTACATTCACTTGTCTGTGTGCAAGTGTGAGTATGTCCTCAACGAGGCCTGTTTAGTAGATCACGGGAAATCCCCGGCCTCGCTGGCAGAAGAATCTAAGCAAAATGAAAAAAACAAAAAAAAAAAAAGCAGAAAAAATAGGCATTCAGAATCTTCCAGAAATAGTAGTTAGAAGCATTCCACCAAGAACCGGCCTGACCACGACCCCCGCCCAACTTAAAAAGTAGTTCTTTTTTTTTTTTTTTTGGTTCTTTCTTTTCTACGTCGCAATTCTCAGCGACCGGCCGTTCATGTGAACGACGCCCCTCAAATGTGTCCCATGTTAATGGGACACGCCCGTGGCCCATAGCTGTCCCAAATACTGGTGGTTCAAGTAAGCCTACAGCAGGTGAGTTGCCTTGCTACAAAGCTTTCAGAGATGATGTGCATCTGCTGTGCATCTGCTGTGCATCTGCTGTGCCGTGTGGGGGCTATCACCGATGCGACCATCTGTTACGTCCTTGCTCTTGTTTCACAGGCGAAGTCGGATTTCCTTGGGTTGCGTCACTGATGGAGCATTATGGATTCTCGCGAGGCCGTGAGCAAGTTGGGTCTCGAGCTAGTTAACAGAGTGCGATATGAACCACCTGCAGTGCGACGTATGGACAGGTTGTCACCGCCGTCGCACACATTGGCAGGTCAAGATCTGTAGAAGGTAGAAAACATTCTCCGGGGACCGTTGGGTCATCATGACAGACACAGATGATGTTAAATCAGTAGCAGAACGAACTCTTGTCGCTGGCGCACTGTGATGATCCTGTTGCTGTTTCTACTAGAATGCGCTGTTTCTACTAGAATGTGATCAGTGTTATGTGGTAAAGCTCCAGGCGAGCCTCGTCAGCACACTTCCTCCTGTGACAGTCTCCTGTGGAGTCAGTTGCCCATCCAGGCCCCCGTCTTGTGGCATGTTCTCTCTGTAGAGGCTTGGAACTGTAGTAGCGTACATAACTCTGCCATCGCTGTCCCTCTGTTCGAAGGGTGTGGTAGCTCTGCTCTCCCTCTGTTTGGAGGATGTGGTGGCCGTATTGGACGTGCCGTGTCTCGGCTGTGCAAGATGACACTCGGCAGCGTTGCAGATTGGATGCAGTGCTTCCGCAAGCGAACACCAGGACCGGTTTTGCCTGCTTGGTCTCTAGGTGTGGCCTCACACCATAGCTAGCACACTGCTGCTCGATTCAATTCTCTATGTATGCAACTGCATGCATGTGACAGTCTCTTATGCAATTTCGATTTTTTCTGTGTTGGCGAATGTTCATGATTTGATGTTGTTCTCCTTTTCCCTTTATTTCTTCCTCCCCCTTCTTTTCCCTTCTCTTGTTGCTGACTTCTTCCCTCAGTGATCCTCCTGCTCCGTGTGAAGAGCTCTTAACTGTGAATGAACGAGCACCGGTAAGGGAAGAGGCAAAATATGAGGTGCAAGGGTGCTGAAAGACTAAACCATTGTCGAGGCAAAGGCCTTCAGCTCTTTTCTACGGGAGTGCAACTGGCCTTGTACCTTGCACCACCAAACTGTCACGACGACCAAAATCCATGTGGCAAGATTATTCCAAGTATCATGTCAATGCATAGGTCTGGAAAAGCGGTTGATGTGGTGATCGATTGTTTAACACCAGCTCTCATTGGCAGTGTGCATTCCCACTACCGTCATTGGCAGAGCGCACGCACTGCCAGCTCTCCTCTTTCGAATGCGGACTCTTGCAGCTAGGGATGGGACTGCAGTACTAGTGGGTTACGCTAGTCCTTGTCTGTGGTTGATTGATTGCCACATTTAGTTTGGGCAGGGAGCCCACCGTCGTCCTCCACCGTCCTCCCCTGAACACGAAGCACCCTGATAACGCATGCACACGAGTTACCTTTCCGGTGCAGTGCAGCCGAAACACTGCACATGGCGAAAGTGGGTCGTGGGCGTGCCAGTGGTAGTCCCTCGTTGAGAGGGTGTCGACTATGTGTATGGCGGGTTCTATGGCTGTGATGATGGGGTAGTGTCCCGGATCTCTGGCCTTCTTGTGGTGGGTTTAGACAGGCTGTCAGGATGGCTGTGTCGGTGTGAGTAAAGTTGGTGAGTTCGGTGTAGGACATGACTGACTTTCGGCAATGCGCGAGTCCTCGTTGATCAGCCAAATGCGTTCCGAGAAGGAAGTATGTCACAATGACCTACTTTGCGTAAGCTATATATGTTTATGGCATGTAGAACACACGTACAAAAGTGCCCCCTGCGGAGAAGTTGAGGTCGAGTATGCTGACGAGTCGGTGAACCATGTTGTGACTACACGACTACAGCCGACCATCATGTGCGCACTCGTACAGCACTGCTTGTTAAACGTTCTCTGCGCGCTTTGGCAGGTGACTTGGAACATTTCGTTCAAGCACGCACATAACTATGGGGGCAAAGAAATAGTGTTCCTGGCATGTCCTTGCATAACCAGCATGGGCTGTTGTTATCCTGCAGAAGATGGGCAGTGCATTGCAAGATGGGCAGTGCATTGCATTTGCCAGCTATCTCCACTCGGCGAAGATCGAGGAAGATTGGTTTCGGGAGTGTTCCTTGTGGCTGCAGTGATTTGTTTTCGATTTTCTATTCGCTTTGGAAACGACTCCGTGCAGCAGAAGCATTATCTTGCAGGGCAAGCGTTTGCAATGTCCGAAATGAGACCTGCTCGAAAAGCAACGGTATCATGCAGTTCAAGTGTTTGCGAAAACGTAAAATGAGACATGTGGGAAAGGTGACGAGGAACGTGATGAGGGCAGCGATGAGGTGTATCCTGCGGTGACGACAAGTGTGATGAGGCGTGTCCTGCAGCGATCAGAAAAGTGACGAGGTGTATCCTTCACGGAAAGTGTTACGCCAAGTGTAAAAAAATGATAGCTAACGGAAAGTGTTACGCCAAGTGTAAAAAAATGATAGCTCTTGCTGCTCCAGAAACAGTTGTGTGGTTTTGTGTGCAACAGAATTCTGCTGTCATGAGAAAAGTGGTGAGGTGTATCCTGCAGGGCAATGAATCTGAAAGCGGGTATCCATTGGGGTATTGTGATAGTAGATGTATGTGGGGAAAAAGGTAGAAGGCCACTGTCGTGTGTGGAATCAGTCACAGGTACTTCCAAGCTAGGCAGACGTTGCACATCGGAAAACAGGGGACCTGTGCGTATGTAGCTGTGTTGTCTCCCTCCAGCCATCAGAGTAGTGGTAGGTAGGTAGTGAAGGTGAATTGAAAGAATTTGATGATGAAAGATTTGAGATAAGAATTTAGTGTACATCATAAAACAAGAAAAAAACCCGAAAACATGTCAGTGACTGGAGTGAAGGGGATGTTGGGAGGGTGGGGCATGGTGGTGGGGGCGCAGGAAGGGACTTGGGCAATTGTGCAAAGGGTGTATGTGGTGGTTAGAGCTTGTGCCACATGTGTGGAAAGTTGCGCAAGTACACAGATGGTCAAGCGAGGGGAAGCATGACGCGTAGTAAGTGAAGCACACTCCGGGAAAAGAAGTGGCAGGATTGGTATTGTCAGGTCCAGGCGCCTGAGCATTTGTCCCAAAAAAAAAAAAAAAAAAAAAAGGTCCAGGCGCCTGGCTGGTTTACCATGCATAGCATATAGCTACAATATTAGAAGATTGTGGTACGTAAAACCACGATTTTGAAAACTTGAAGTCCAAAGATCCAATGGTGGAAACCATTTGCTACCTGCCCGTCGTGCCCACCCGGTCCT
This sequence comes from Chara braunii, assembly GCA_003427395.1. Taxonomy (NCBI): domain Eukaryota; kingdom Viridiplantae; phylum Streptophyta; class Charophyceae; order Charales; family Characeae; genus Chara; species Chara braunii. The sequence continues at coordinate 209,209 of BFEA01000293.1, forward strand.
CCCTTGAGACATGAAAGTGAAGTACAGTGAGGACTCTGAGGAGTGCGAGATTGGAAGTCGTACAGCGATTGCCACAGATAACACTGTCATATGCCCTGCGAAGGGGTTGGATATGATGTACGATTAGAATGGTTGCGTATGTGCTGCAAAGAGATTGCGTATGCGGCAAGTGAATTTTATTGCTGGTGCAAAATTGCAAATGTCCACGGAGTAGCGGGTGTTTGTTTGCTTCTTGGTCCAGTAGAGTGAACCTCTTTGTGGCCCCATTCTAGGCGGCACCGGACGGGCTTTCTTCTGGTACGCTGGTGGTGACGTGCTTGTGCAAAATCTGTAAACCCTCACCTCCTATCCATAAGTTATGCTGTAAGGCCCGGATGGCGTTAAGAGCGTTCTACCTCCCCAGGTGGAGTCAGGGAATACAGGTTCTTCCACCTCTGAATAGTTTAGTGGTGTCAGGTAGACAGACATGCGTGTCGTATCGAATTAAACCACATGCTTTACCATTTATGCGGGTGCCCATCAATTTCTTTGTGTTTCAGCCTTGTGACCGTGCTCCCCAGGTGGAGTACTTAACGAGTTAAAGGGCCAGTATGTTTCCCAGTGTTCGGCGGCGGAAATATAGAGTAGAAACATTTCTAGTCGGAAGAATTTGGGCGCTCCTACTAGTGGCCCGTATGCTTCCTAAAATCATGGCTTGTTTATGGGCACGACTTTAAGAAGTACTGGTGGTTTAAGGTCCGGACTGTGCAGAGATGTAGCTGCAGCTGGCTGCAATTGGCAGGGTTCCCAGATCACAATCATGCATTTACAGGCGACTGATTGGTGCTTATGAAATTGAGGGGGAGATGTCTGCAGTAGGGGATCCTGTCATTGTAGAGTGCATGTGGGTACGCGTGTGGCTGTTGATGAGAAAACAATACGATGGGATTCTATCCTTCCTTCCTAAATGTGGTGAAATGCAGAGAGTAAGACAACAACCCCAGCCTTTGAATTGTTTGCCTGCCCCTGATGTGGCTTGGAACCAAGGCCTTCTGCGAGTAGCAGTGCATGCTCTTCCTCAATGTTGGTGTTCTCCCGTGTGCGCATACAGTGACACGTGGGTGCTTCAAGTGGCACATATATCCATGCAGGCAGAGTCACACATATATGCACGCATGCATTGACTGCATGCACGTATTCATGCCACACAGGGGGCAAGCATGCACGCGTGCACGCACACACCGGCGAAGGATTTTACTTCGCAATGGCGGTGTGGTTTCCTTTGACAACCGTAACTCCATAGGGGAAATGCTGAGACCTTTTTTTTTTTTTTTGGGGGGGGGGGTTGGGGGGGGGGGAAGGGGGAGGGAATTGCTGTGACTGGTGTACCTTTTGTTAGTCTTGTGATATGTTCAATGCTGGAGCTGCTGACACGCGCTTCGGAATAAGCTGCCATGGTAGATAAAAAAAAACATTTGGGAGGTCGGAACTCCTCTTAGCGTGATCAGCAGGCCAGAAGGGGTGAGTGCCGGTGGGCGTTTCTTTTCATATGCCACGTCGGGTGTTGTTGCTATGGGAAGGGAAGTCTATGACACCTGATTTATGTATTATCCATCCCATCTATCTATGCATGCCTCTCCATACACCTCACACACATGCGCGCATGCAACGCACAATCACACACAGTTTCTCAGACTTACTCCCATTCTTGTCAGGGGTTTGCACCGAGAGTCTGCTAGAATTGCTGAGTTGGTGGAAGTAAAGTGGGCCACTCTATTCTCAGGGGTATTGCCAACTCTGGGGGCCGTGGGGATTCTTTATCCATCAGTCAAATGTTTCCAGGCCAGATTGTCAGGGTCGAACCTTATACGAGAACCCCCGACTCACACGTGGATGTATACATGGCCTCGGACATGGACGCCATTCCCAAGTGGAGGCATGCATGGATGTGGCATCGTGGATCTGGTGAAGTGGTTTGTGAAAGACGAGGCTTATTTTGCGGAATGCGGAACCAGTTTCAGGGACGATTCAAGGTAGTTCTAAGCAAGCAGCTCTCTCCATGATGCATCTTTCAGCCTTCGACTGATTGCTTGCATCGGGTTTCAGGTTTTCTATTACAAGCAGCCCTCTCCAAATGTCATTGCCTGACCAGAACCAACGTGGACTTTTAGGAAGATAATAGTCAGGGGAGGGCTTTACGTGTCTGGCGAGTAGTGTGTGGAAGTTTCCGATCAGCAAGAGGACATTGTGGCGGAATTCTTATAGGCATGTTTGGACGTGAACCAACATGTATTTTTAGTGTAGAACAGCAGTCACGGGAAACTGTTATGGGCGACTGCTATCTGACGGCCGCAAGCGAAAAAGAAAGGACGAAAGCGAAACGGAACTGCTGATTGATTTTGTCAGCGGCGGCACGGCCCTGGTTGGCCACCGCTTTACCCGGTGCAACTTTGAAAATGAAGTGGGGAAAGGTACTGGCGGCTTAAACCAGCAGTAAGTCCTCTAGTCATGCCCGTTAACGCACCACAATTTTAGGCAATGTATGGGCTACTATGGGAGTGCCCAAATTCATCCGACCAGAAACATTTGTACTCTTTTTTTTCCGCGGGCGGTAGCTGGGCGAAGTACTGGTGGTTCAAGTGTCTGGTCGGTCGTGTCGGAAATTTCTGATCAGCAAGAGGAGAGTGTGGCGGAAGTAGCTTGCCTGGGTTGTCACGTAGCACAGAGTGATGAAGTGTGGTGGCAGTATTCTTTGTCTTTACAAACTTTGTATATGAAAAGATGCTTTCATGTTGAAATTTCCTATTATACTCCTTATGAAGATGGTCAAAAGATCATAAATAAATTAAAATAATACAGGTGCTCAGTTAATAAGGGTTTTTCTTGTATTTAAACTAATGGAAGTTGTCATGTTGAACAGGTTGCTGGTCTCAAGGGTGTATACAGGGATTATGAGCTCAGTCTAGGGGAGGGCGAATAAATCCTCTTGCTGTATGTATTGGGATGTTGTTCCGGGACACACACAGGTGGTGATGATCCCCAGGAGTAGATGGGGGGATGTACTTCACATGAAAAAGAAATCAAGGGAGAAACAGTAGGCAACCAGAACTATAAAAAATCAGCAGCTGAAGGTGGATGTGCCTCGTTAAGTGGTGCTGGTTGTGGCGCTTACACACTGGGTTTGTGAGAGGGGTGTGTACTGTGTGGTAGTGGCAGGAGCGGGATCAGCTAAAACATCTGCAGGTACATAAACTGCTTGAATAGAGGTAATAGAGCCTTCTTTTGTCGAAATAATTCTTTCTTGAAGAGTGTCAATTTCTGTACTTACAACATATATATATAGAGGGAGAGGAACTAAAGGAAAGAACTAAATTTTTATCTTATATTGATTGTTTTTGTTTCATCAATAAAATAGCTAAAAGCATGAAAATGGATCCAAGTAAAGTATATAAGAAAAAGTGATATGCTGCTCGTATTTTTCTCTGTCTAGAACCCCATACCCCTATAATAATAAACATAGGGATTAAAACACTTTCAAAGAACACATGAAAAAGGAGAAGATCTAGCATGCAAAACACAGCAATGATGAAAGCTTCCAGAACTAAAAAAGCTACCATGTACTCTTTCTTGTAATTTTGAATACTAGACTAACCTACTAACATGCAAATAGGATCCGTTCAGTGCTGGAGCTAACGTGTTAAGTGTCCCGTCTGGGGAATATGCTCGCAAGAGTGAAACTCAAAGGAATTGACGGGGTCCGCACAAGCGGTGGAGCATGTGGTTGAATTTGATGCAACGCGAAGAACCTTACCAGGGTTTGACATACTGTGAGTCCCTTTGAAAAGATGGAGTGCCTTCGGGAACACGGATACAGGTGGTGCATGGTTGTCGTCAACTCGTGGCGTGAGATGTTGGGTTAAGTCCCGCAGCATCAATGGGTTCTTTTATATTAATGGGGGGAGAAATGACTACATTTCTTTTGCCCGAAATCGTCGCTATGATAAACCAATGACTTTGATACATTACGCACGTCAAGTGCGCAACATGTTATTCGCATCGTTGATCATAAAGACTATCACGGTAGAATGAGTGACTGAGGTGAAGTCGTAACAAGGTAGCCGTAGGGGAACCTGGGGCTGGATTGACTCCTTTCCCATATACATACCCAGATTTGATTTACTGTCGAGCTAATCAGACTAGTTACCAAAGGCGCGAAGCACGATTCCGAGTATCCGGGTACTATTGTAGGACGTGAAAACACCCGATCCCATTCTGACCTCATCCTGGAGCTGGAGAAAACGTAACCTTCTCTCCTCTATGGAAACTTAGAGGTAATAAACGAGCTCAAAACGGTGAAGGCATGAATTACAAGGTCAAGTTAACGCCGTGGTAAGAACCTATTCTGAAGTCAAACGTGCTTACTTTTTTTATATCAATATTGAATTAAGTCGTTTGCCAGATATTTTGCGGGTTGTATAAGAAGACCGCGTCAAAGATCGAAGAATATGTTTTCCGTAACAACTGATTCACAATTTATTTTCAATTTTCAAAAGTTGTTACCAATTGTTGTAGCAAGGGCTAATGGATTAGATTATGCTTTTACACAAGGAGAAGACACAGTATACGCAGCTACTGTTCACCGTTGTCCCTATTATAAGCTCCAAAATAAGACTTATTTCAATGATAATGATACCCAAGAAAACAGAACTGGATTTTGATGCTTATCTCACTTTAACCAGTGAAGTGCGCGCTCTGCAAGTGCCTTGGGCAGTTGAGCCAAATTCAGCCACACTTGAACGGATGTTACAAAGTCCTCCAGCTTTTCATACCTTTGAAGAACTTCCAGCCATCAAAGAAACAAATAACAACATTGAAATTCAAACATAATTGTTGTTGTTTTGTTGTTAATTAAGGTCAAGAAAGTAGTCTGTTTTTCTTACTTAAATTGCATTGCCCCCAAATTGGGGGCAACGATCACCAATGTCTTTTAATATACGTGAGCATATATAATAATGGTCTACTATTGATGAGTAGTCTATTAGAATTATTATTCTATGGGGTTGGTTGTAGAAAGCATTTGACAACCAGAATATTCCATAATCTGTAGATCCGCATCTGCGAGAGTGTCTCAAGGCATGCAAACGAGTTTGATGGCCAGTTAACAGCAGTTTGCCATGATCCTTGTCGGGCGCTTAGTGGTGTACCACGCAAGGCCATGATGCTTTGGGGCTGGGAAGACGCAGGAGGCAAGTGTGAAAAAATAAGATCCACATTTGCCAGAAGTGTCGCAAGGCATGCGGAGTAGATTGGTAGTTCCAGTCTTAAACTAAGTGAGTTGAGTGAGAGGCCGAAGTAAATAAAAGAAGACGCAAGAGCGCCCATAGGATCAGGTAGTAGCTATCAAAAATTTGAAAAACAAATGATTGTGAACCCATCGGCGCCGCCTTAGGGACTGACGACAGCTTGGCGGCTGCCTCGACTATGTAAAACCAATGAAGCGGCAGACGCGAACTTTCAACATCTTAGCTATGTGCGATGGGCAAATGACTTTGTGACCAACTAAGCTATTTTCCCATTTGGGTAATAGCGGACTTGAACCATTGGCTCTCTTTGCGTAAAAGAGGTACAAAGTTGAATTCTTTTCCCGAATCAGTGCCGGTAGAGCAGGCTGCGGCTCTCGCGTCGGATACGGTTATGAAGAAAGAAAGACCTCCGTGCATCTTATCCGGAGGAAGGCTCTTGTTTGTCTGCGGAATCTGACTGACCAGCGGATGTTGTTGTCATATTTTGAATCGAATAAATTGGAAAAAAGCTGAGTGAGGCCGCCACCCGGCCGGGCCTGGCCCAGACGGCTGAGGCCGGGGGGGGCCCCCAGGTCAATCGGGCGGGACAAAAAAACGCCCAGAATTTTTTTATCATTTTTTGAAACGGGGCGTTCTGCACTCGGGGAGAGGTCCCCAAATCAGCAGTAAATTTTTGGTTTTGGTGGTGGGGTGGTGGGGTGGGTTTGGGTGGGCGGGGCTGGGGTTGCGGGGGTGTCTGTGATGGGGCGCAGATGCGTTTTTTTCTTCTTTTTTTTTTGGTAAGGGGTGTGAGTGTATACGCGAGAGAGAGAGAGAGAGAGAGAGAGAGAGAGAGAGCTGTCTCTTATACACATCTAGATGTGTATAAGAGACAGGAGAGCTTTTTCCCAAAAAAAAAAAAAAAAAAAAAAGGTCCAGG
>BFEA01000293.1:215435-231189 GCA_003427395.1 Chara braunii
TTTTTTTTGGTAAGGTGTGAGGCGTATACAAGGGGGAGAGAGAGAGAGAGAGAGAGAGAGAGAACGGTTCCCCTTAACGCGGCTCAGATGGCCCATGCAGGCTATCTGAAGGGTCCTCGCGACCATGTAGCACCAAAATCCAGGCAGGCAGTGAATATGAAATAGAGCACGAGCTGGCCGAATATATACTCAAGATTCGAATTCAGATCTGTGTTTCAGCAGTTATGGGTTGCTCACGTAGCTAGGCCCTGTTGGTCTCTGCACGTGACTCCGAGGGCTTGGCTGCACCACTCACAAAATGTGCAAAGTTATAATGAATCTTCTGCAGAACGTGGAATAATACGCCACCATATGTTTTGTCTTTTGTGCATTTGGTGAGTGAAGGCCCTTAGGGGCACTGCACATATTCCTAAGGAAAGAAAAACGAGAGAAGAAAAGAAAAGCGAGAAAACAGAGAAATAGTGACCCATAACTGACATGCACAGACCTGAATTTGAATCTAGACTACATATTCTCTGCCCACCCTCAGGAAGTACAAGTTTGAAGTGTATCTCTGCATGACGTCGGTTCCTAGCTGTAGGGATTCTTCCGGAAAGAGGCTTGACACAACTACGGCATTTTTGTTTTCCTACTTTTTTAATGCGCCGCATCACTTGTGTGTGCTTGCGGCACCCCACGCATGATCTGCGCTGCAAGTATGATTCAAACACATCTCTCTCTCTCTCTCTCTCTCTCTCTCTCTCTCTCTCTCTCTCTCTCTCTCTCTCTCTCACTCTAAAACACACACACACACACACACACACACACACACACACACACACACACACACACACAAAGGGGGTCCGAAATCCCCCGATAGGTGAGTGCGCTGGGGGGGCCCCGGCCCCCAACTGGGTGCCCTGCCCGGCCAGGCCGCCCGGGACCTCCCTCGGGCCCCTGCTGGTCACCGGGGCAGCGTCTGCTCTTAGAGCCGAATCAGTGGCATATTGACTAATGCCATTATTGTTAGTTCCGTCGTCGAGTCGCCCTTGAAAACCACCGGGGTTAGAACAGCGGAATCATAATTCGCATGTCGAGAGGGTCAAAAGACTCAAAACGGGCTTCCCAATCTGGGTTCTAGAGTCCAAGCCATTACTCGCTGAGATTGAGAAAGAATGAAATGAAAGTGGTCTTAGAACAGCAGTTCGCCCAAAGATAAGTCTGGTGCTTACCCGTGTACACTTAGATGTGCATGCCTTATTAAACCATTAGCTCGGTAAAAAAAAAAAAAAAAAAAAAAAAAAAAAGAGCTCGGTATGGCCACGATAGTTAAGGCCTGGGCAGAGTGCTGGAGGTACGTGTGAAAAAAAAAACAGTTCGCGGCTAGCTTTGTCAGCTTAGGCTTATGTGACCTTGTGGCTTAAGTATGTAGTGTTATTGCTAGGAGGTCCCATAGATGAAGATAACAACCTCTGTGAAGGCAAATTAAAATAGCAAACAAACTTGTTTGTCACAGAACTCCGAATGCTGTTTTTTGGCATGTTGCAGGTATGTTGAACGTGTGTAGGCATTGTTTTTATGGGGCTCGTTCAACACTCCTTGGGGCGTCGTCGGGGCCCAAGGAAATTTCCTTGGGGGTTTTCAAGGAAATTCCCGCCATCGTTTCACCTGTCCTCGGGGATGTCGCCCAAGGACATTTTCTTCGAACGATGTTAGACAAGAAAAAAGAAAAGAAAAACAAAATCAAATGTGTTTGAGGCCTTCAGCCAATAGGGTGCCGCCACAATCCAGATTGTCGGTTGTAACGTCTCTCTACCCATGTGCCCGCTCTTCTCCGTGAAAAGTGGATTCCTTTTGCCCAATGGACCTCGTGAGGTCCCTTGGGCAAAAGGAAGAAATGGCTGGGGAGTCCTCGGAGCCCAAGGAATTTCCTTCGGAGTGTTTTCACTTTTTTTTTGCCGACTGCATCCCCGAGGATAGGTGGAACGAACAATTCCTCAGGGATTTTACGTGCCCGAGGAGTGTCGAACGAGCCCCTATGTGCTTGTGTGTGAATTGATGAATGACGAAAGCAATCAAACATGTCTGCTGCCAGATTTTGAATGCTGCTCTAAAGAGCACGTTGTTCTTTTCCTCATTAGGCAACCTATTACAGGCTGGTGGTGCTGTGAACTGTGTATAATGTATGTCTGGTGATTATTGCCTTTATATCATATGCTGTCTGACAAACTGTCCCCATCTTGTTGATTGGATGCAGCAGCTGATCGTTTGATGGCGCTATCTGCGTTTAAATTGCCACTGAAGGGGATGGGGTTAACTTCCGCTTTGTTGAGATTTTGCCGGAAGTGCTCTTTGCCAGAGAAGTTCTCCGACGATGGACCCACAATTTCCTGACAAAGTGCGGGAAATGCCATGTGACAAATCTTTTAGGGTTTTGCCCGAAGTGTTCTTTGCCAGAGAAGTTTTGCCGCAATGGATCCACGACTTCCTGAGAAAGGCAGGTAAATGCCATGTGACAAAGGGTCGGGAGGAGGGCCTTTCCAGTCGGTCGGTCCTAATTTATCACTTGTTGGGTTTCGTCATTCCCGTCCAGGAAGTACTTGCCCGCCACTTCGTTCCAGTGTCCCAGGAAGATTGCTCGGATGTCCAGCGCTCGAAGTACCTGTATGACAGGGCTCGTCAGACCATGCATCAATCAGGGTTGGGGAGGGGGGTGAGGACCTGCTTAGCCCCGATGCCTGTAACCACTGTCCGGCTAGGTCACTAAAAAGGGTGATGATCCTAGGACCGTGGGAGTAGGGATATGCTTGGGACAGTAATGACAAGCAAGGGTGCCAGGGAGTCTCATAGGGGGCCTGTATAGGAAACCATCTGGATGATCTGATGACCAACTGCTGAAGCCTGGGACTGTCATATGCCTGGGGCTAGCCTCTGCTCCAGGAGGTAGCATGGAACATATGGATTGTGAATAGACATAGCCGAAACAAAAAGACAAAAGAATAGCCAGCCGTTTCATCGCTGACGAGGAGAGAGGTAGTGCGGTCAAGGTGTAATGAAGCTGTTTCTCTGGGCCCGACCAGGTTTTTGATACCCATCTTGAGCCTCTGGAGCTACTGGGTGTTGTTGTAATGGTGGTTGTTAAATGTTTTGGTGAAGTGAAGCAACATCGTGATAGACGAGTTACATATCTGATTTGCGCATTCCCTACCTGTTTCTCTTTTTGGAGGTTTTTTTCGACATTAAAAAAAAAAGAAGAAGATAAAATAAAGGGGTAACTACGCGGTAGTCACAAAACACGAGTTATAATTGCACTATGGGTAAAGATACAGTTTGCAATTGCAGTTCGGGCACCCTACCTGGCCACAAAGCTGGGTTGTATGCATTGACCGAACTGTAATTGACAAACTGTATCCTGGCCCATACTGCGATTATAATTTATAACTCGTTTCTGCGACTCCCGTGTAGTTTTCCCTAAAATAAAAACTGACGAGGAGGCAAACGACCATGTAACAGCTTTTCGATCTGATATGGAGGATTGGCAAGTATGGGAGAAGCTGGCGGTACTGATATGAACAACATCTTGAGCCTCGTGGCGAGCGAACATGGCCATCGTTGTGATGATGGGGATGTAGATAAGGCTATGACTCGTCGACTGGTCTATTTGCTACCAGTATGCTTGGCAGGGGAAGATAATAATTTGGAGCGGGAGAGGAGTGGTCCTTCCTAAAGTCCTGCCCATAAACAAGCCATGATTTTAGGAAGCGTACGGGCCACTACAGGAGCGCCCAAATTCATCCGACTAGAAACATGTCTTCTCTTTTTTTTTTTCAGTACTTCCTAAAGTCCTGCCCATTTCCGAGCCACAAGCTTAGGAACCGTACGGGGCCCTCTTCAGGAGCGCCCAAATTCATCCGACTAGAAACATGCCTTCTCTTCTTTTTTGTCCACGGCCTATAGCTGGGCCAAGTACTGGTGGTTCAACCTTTTAAGGTGGAGAGACATATACCTCCTCAGGGGGCTTTAGACCCATGCTATTGTTTTATGGGACATTGAAGTGCTTGCCTGCTAGGTGTACAGGTGTGCTTTCCGAGTTCCGCTTGAGCAGAGGCAGATCCATTTATTAAGCTGTCTATCGATCGGCTCCAGGTGTCCCGGTCACTGGTGCTGGGGAACTCCAGGCTGGCTAGCTTGGCTGGTTCGAGGTCTTTGTAGCACCCATCAATAGGTTGAATATCCTTCTTCTTTTTCTTTTTCTTTTCTCGGCTGAGCTTCTCTGTATTCTTCCCTTAGTGGAACAGTACAGACATGTAGCTCAGTGGTTAGAGCACCGGTTGGAAATGCGCATTGTGGTATGAGGTTGCGGGTTCAAAACTCCGCAGCCTTGCGCATGGACACCGGCAGGGCGTTAGAATGACGCACGGCTGGACACACACTCCCCTGGGATGACGCATGGTACTATTACAGACACTGCCTGCGCACCACCCAGGGGACTGCCCATGATGTTGTATGTTGGGTCCTGGCCTATGAGGGGTTTGCCTGATACAGTTAGCAGTCTAATGAGGATGCAGGTACGGGTTTGTGGCTCATGTGTGTTGGTTACCTTAGGCTCTGCTTTGGGGGGGGCAAGGACCTTAGGTGGGATGGGGTCCCGTTTGGGGGGAGGGTTGGCTTGGGACAAGCTCTGCTGGAGGATATCGGTGGGAAACCTACAGTAGGGGATTGTCTTAGGGGATCCCGGTAGGAGGGATGTTAGTAGATAGACTCTGCTGGAGGAAATCGTTGGGGAACCTGCAGTAGGGGCTGTCTGAGGGAGATCCTCCAAGACAGGATGGTCTGGGTCCCATAAATTAGTTGCTGACTGTAGATAGGTACCTGTCATGGGTCCAGACACCGACATCTACAACACCCTGGGCTTAAAAAAAAAAAAAAAAAAAAAAAAAAAAAAAAAAAAAGATTACCAAAAAGAAAAGGTAGGTAAAAACCAGTGGCCTAACTCAGTTGGGTAAGGCACGCAAGTGGCATTCGTGGGTTCAATCCCCATTCGCCTCATGTACCTTCCTGGGCAAGCTTGGCGCCCGCCACCTGGAGATAGGCCGCTGGCACCCCCAAGTGGCATTGAGCAGAGAGTGCTGATGTTCATAGGGGGTGGGGGCCGGAGGGGAGGCACAGCGACTGGCCCATTGAAGAAGCTCGGTCCTGTTGCTACCGGCTGACCGCTGGCCGGTATCGCCCACCTTCTGTAGCAGGTATCACACCTGCTGGTGGGTGCAGCTCCCGCCGCATGTTCCCTCGTTGGAGATCCGAGCACGGATGTGGCTGCTACGGGGTTATCCATAATACTATAATGACACCTGCTGGTGGGTGCAGCTCCCGCCGCATCTTCCCTCGTTGGAGGTTTGAGCACGGACGTGGCTGCTACGGGGTTACCCTCAATACTATAATGACAATAGAAAAGGCCTGAAAGGCCGTCCTGCCAAGATTTGACAGGTAAGTGAATTGGTTGGGGACTCAAGAAATTAGCCTTAAAAAAAAAAAAAAAAACAGAAAAAGAAAATTAACGGATGTTCCGAAGGACAGTTGAATATTCTTCATGAAAATTTATGTTTCTCAAAAAGCATTTCTGTCGTTTGATGATATAGACATGGGTTTGACAGGACCTGAACCTACCTGTTGGTTGACGATATCGACATGAGTTTGAGTTTGTAGGACTTCGTACTGGTTGCATCTGGACCCATTTCTCAAAGGACTGGTCGCATCTGGGCCCGTTTCTCAACGGACTGGTTGCATCTGGGCCCATTTGGGCCCGTTTCTCAACGGACTGGTTGCATCTGGGCCCGTTTCTCAAAGGACTGGTTGCATCTGGATTCAAAGGTGTGCCTGTATGTCATCAGTTCATGGGTGTACCAACTGGGCAAGGCCGTTGCTCGTCCTTGGCTTTAGTCCCACCCCAACAATTAACAACTGAACAAAACAATTGGTCAAATGGTCCTCGTCCTTTGACACGACAAAGGTCACAGCCTATTCACTCAGGCAGCACCTTAGCCCAGCATTGAATGCATCACACAGTTGGGATAACCCAACTCAATGGAAGTTGGTGAAAGAAAAAAAGAAAAAAAAGGAAAAAAAAAAAGGAAGTTGGTGAGACTCGGCCCCTGGTCTGAGCGAACAGCACGTATTCTTCTGAACACCATACTTCGCCAAAAACAACAAACAATTTCCAAAAAAAAAAAAAAAAAAAAAAAAAAAAAAGGCCACCATCAATGGGAAGCTGACCGTGTTGCCTGCAGGCGATGTTCCTCGCAATAAATAGAGACGCTCGGGAGTGAAGGAGCAGACCTGAAATTGTGGGCCCTCTGAACAATTCCCAACGCTTGTCTTCCCTGAAGCGCTGGAAATAATCAAGATGCTGCTTCGACCTAGGACACCAAACACAATTGAATCTCTTCTGTCCTTCTCACATTACATCGTATGATCGTACCATATCCGTATTGCTTTACAATTCCAACCAGTCAGCAAAATTGAACTTCACAACAACTTCAAGACCATAATAACTGCCATGATCCTTATCAATCTAAGCAGGGTCGCACATGACACTACCGCCTGAGACCCAGAAACGCGGCGGGACTCAGCCCAACTTTCAGGTCAAGGTCCGCACGGGTAGCGGGTTATGGCCCAGTGTGAGGTTTTCTTCTTTTTTGGCGTTTTGGTCGTTCTGTGGCTTGGCCCATGACTTCGTTATTTGTTCTGTTGGTTCTCAGCATCTTCTTGTGGCACTGTTTTTGCTGGATGGATTATTGAATACAAGTATATACAGCATGCCCATTATTTTTTTTTTTGCCATGGAAAGATGACGTGATTGTTAGCAACCAGGTTGCAGGCTCGATTCCGCAACAGCACTCAACCCAAACGGAATAACAAGTACACCCAGAACTGTTCAAAACCCTTGTGGCGTGCCAGACAGTGGAACTAGATGCATGAAATGACTTCATATATCGTCAATGAGTCGGTGAAACTCAGACAAAACAGTTTGTCACAGCCCCTCGTTTGTTTTCCTCTTCTCCTATGGTTTACCGGGCAGCTCTGTTTGACAATATATATCGTCACAAACAGAACTGCCCGGTAAACCGTAGGCAGAGAGAGAGAAGAGGACATATATAGCTTCCTGCTACGGTTTTTTCCGGTCAGGTCGAGCGGCAGTGGTCGGGGCAGTTACTAGGCGGCCATGCTGTGCCTCTAGTGCCAGCGGCGTGTCTGGAGTGTATTTTTTGGCTGTGACAGACCTTTCTTTGTTTCGTGGATGTTTTGCTGGCTTGTGATGGGGTGTGAACCGACAGTCTGTAGAGTTTTCCATCTGGTGTGGGTGAGTGATAGTCTACTTTGATTTTGGTTAAGGTAGATTATCATTTACAGTGTAATCAGTGATGGGATTCTGCAGACTGTTGAGGGTTCAGCCTCCTGATGAGTCGGTGAAACTCCGACGAAACAGTTTGTCACAGCCCCTCGTTTGTTGTCCTCTTCTCTCTCTCTCTGCCTACGGTTTACCGGGCAGTTCTGTGTGTGCGTGTGTGTGTGTGTGTGTGTGTGTGTGTGTGTGTGTGTTAGTACCATCCAGTCCCGCATAGTATGACCCATTGTGCCTAGTTTTGGCCATGTGTTTTTCCTGTCCGCTTCGTTTTTGCAACTCGTTTTGATCCAACTCAATAGAATGAGATTGAACCGGCCCCGCTGCCACTTCGTGGCCTTGGACAAAGTCTTTTCTCTAGTTTCTTTGGCCAGATAGGTAGAGGAGGATACTGTTAGGAGGAGGACAAGCCACAATCCAGAGCATAACAAGACATGGCGGAGGAGGGGCAGGAGGAGACACAGCCGAAAAGGAGGGGGAGGGGGGAGCAGGATGGAGAAAAGGTGGCCGAGAACAAGGGGAGCAGGTGGCAGAGAATGGGGGTAGCACACACAGCCCGTCCTTTCTCAGTATCTTGTATTGGACAAGCCATCGCAATAGTGACATACGTGCAAAGTAAAGCTATTTGATGACGACAACATAGTTAGCCCGTGTGATTAGTATGATACACGGAAAAAAAAGAACACATAGTCAGGCCCTGTTCAATGCGATGATGCAAGTCTTAGGGCATACTCACACGGGAACCTAAGTCGCAAATATCTGGATCGTTTGGTACCATGTATTACCTCCTCGGGGTGCCTGTGTGGTCACACGCACATTCTCTGTCCACAAAGGACACAGTCGCGGTCGTGACATTTGAACCTCCCAGCAAGTGCACGGAGTGACACTGCTTACCCCAAAAAACATATAGTCTGATATAGAGGGTTTTTTTTTTTTTTTTTTTCCAATGCTGAACTAACACTCACGGCTGTTTTCCTCACGCACGAATCTCTTGAAATACCTCACAGAGAAAGAAAAAATAAAAAAGGTAATTTGAAACCACCTCTGGGGGTGGTCTCAAAAAGGGCCCTCCTACAGCCCTGCTGGCTGCTGACAAAAGGGTCACCAAAAACTACATTTGGCTAGCGGGCCTCTCCAATGTGGCCCGAAAAATGCCTCAAATTTGGGATTTAAGGTTGTCAGGTCCCCGTGTGAGTATGCCCTTAGTCTCCTTTTTCCCCTTCTACCTGTTCTCATGCCTCGACATTCCAATCATTGCATGGAACTCCCGTTCTCTTCGTGGAAGAGAACAAGCCCATAGTTATCCTTGTTCGCCCGCGCCAAAGCATATGCTCCTTGAGGGGGAGTCCTTTTGTTGGTTCCCTCAGGGGCATGCAAGGTGACTGTCGTCAATGTTCAGAGAGAGAGAGAGAGAGAGAGAGAGAGAGAGAGAGAGAGAGAGAGAGAGAGAGAGAGAGAGAGAGAGTCTGCGAAGCGCTGCGTGACGTATTTTCTCGAGACTATCGGTTACCAATTGTCTTACAGGTGAATTGTGACCACCTGTCCAGGAGATGACAAATGACTTGTCATTGTTCAAGCAATTCATTTGAAATTGAAATTAAATAAACTAAGGATATGTATGTTAAAATAGGTCATTATTTTTCCATTCTTAGCATTTTTTTAAAAAATTCCCTTAGCCTACGAAAATAATAATCTATCTTTTTTTTGTTCACTTTACTTAGTGGGCGCCCGCATCGTCTTGAAACAGTGGGTCAATTGTCGTCTCAAAGATTGAGGGTCACCAACATGTGGGCCACGACTTGTCCCCTGTTGTCTTGAAACAATCGGTTATTCCCCGTGTTCGAGATGTGGGTCATTTGGAGTGCCCCTTGCCAGGTGGATGAGGTTCTTATTGGTGTCATGTGTCGGTACATGTAATTCTCGAACTACGTAGAGGAAGAAAACGAAAATACTTTTGTGCACGGTGGAGTTACGACAAAGTAATGCTCACCTCAACCTAATTAAGGTAATCACGCCGACAAGGGGCAAGATTGAGGAATTTCGAGAAGAATGGCGAGCGCTCAATAACCATGCCTCATAGGATGATGCAAAGGCAAGTAGGTGTGACAATAAGCAGAGAAATGTGATGGAGATGGTCATAGCAAAACAAAAAAGGGAAGCAGTCATCAGAGGAAACAGTAATATTAAAATCAGAAGAGCAACATAAGAGATCAGGTCTGAACTGTTCAAGAATTGAAACTTTCACAGCCTTAGGACAAAATGTCGCCATTGAATATGTTCATTGAAATTACGAATACAGAAGACGTGAAGAAGTGAGGCAAACGACCAAGTTGATCCCAAAATAATCATTTGGGGAAAACGACCAAGTTGCTCCCAAAATAATCATTTGGGGCAAACTTAAAAGCCTTTTGGGGCAAGAGTTGTGTAACTGTCAAAGTGTCCTCGATCAGGTCACATGTGGGATTTGGAACAGGGGTAGAAGATTGGGTAGGGAGGATGCAAAAATAGGCACTTACGACAAATCGGTGTATCATACGTTCACGAAAAACTAGGTTCAAAACCAGCCAAGGGCAAAAGTCAAATCCTTATGCTATTTGAGATATAATGGATCACCAACAATGAGTGGAGTGGGGGGTATTAAAAGAAAGAAGGGAGCACAAGAGGTTAAAAAAACGACAGGTTAAGGAATTGCGACAACTTGACACATCCTAGGTCCACAACTTCATGATCTTGGGGAAACGCAATCATAAAAAAACGAGTTTATCCTAGTCGTATAAGGTGACAACGGAAGGAGGAAAAACAAGGCCCTAGAGAATGGTTGGAAACAATAAGGGTCGTAAAAAGATAAGGGTAGCTGCCCACTATCACATAAGATGGGCATAAGAAATAGGAATCATGATGCATAATACCAGGAAAATGTGAGTCTAGTGTGGGTCAAGACAAACGTCAGATAGAGAATGTTTAGATAATAATTTAGAAAGAGTATGGGCAAGGGAGGTTATAAAAGATTGAAATAAGCACAAGCTGCCACAATACTAGGAACTTCAACCTTATATGCATGACCTACTTTAAGGTGCATAAATCGTCTACCAATTTATGCAAGATATAAGGGTCGTTGCCCACTAACATATAAGATGGGCATAAGAAATAGGAATCATGATGCATAGTACCAGGAAAATGTAAGTCTAGTGTGGGTCAAGATAAACGTTAGATAGAGAATGTTTAGATAAGAATTTAAAAAGAGTATGGGCAAGGAAGGTTATAAAAGATTGAAATAAGGACAAGCTGCCACCTTATGTGCATTACCTACTTTAAGGTGCATAAATCGTCTACCAATCTATGCAAGATTCTGTATCATATTTTGGGAAGAGGATGAAAAGGAATTTTTTTTGTTTGGTAGAACCTTGAAGATAATCTTCATATACACAATCTTGTTTCAAATTAAGAAAGTTTAATTCCTTAGTTGTCTGGGTAGGAAAATTGCTCTCACTTGTCTGGTCTGTCTCGTTGGACTTGCTGGTCTCTCTTAACATTATGTATGACAAATTTTCCACACTATTGTTCCGAAAGGAAAGAAAGTGACTTTCGAAAAACAAGAACCCAAACCAAGTCGTTTTACGACCACTGAGTTGTATTAGCGATACCAGCTTTGAGGGGAATTTTTTTTATTAAATACAAACAATGTGTTTTTACATTTAAAAAAATAAAACCGAACAATAATTTTATGTAGGTGAAACTACGTGGGAGCCACAAAAACGAGTTATAATTGCACTATGGGCCAAGATACATTTTCAAATCGCAGTTCAAACAATGTATACAACCCAAATGCGATTGCAAACTGTATTTTGCCCCATAGTGCAATTATAACTTGGTTTTGCGACCCCACTGAATTTATCTCTTTTATTTATTTCTTGTTTTCTTTCGATTTCGACCAAGTCATTTCATCGCATTATTCCGTTTCGTATTTTATTTCATTATATTTTGACACTTTTTTTTTTTGTAAGGTTTCTTTGAAGTATGGTCACTTTTTGTTATACATATATTATTTAACGATAAAAACAAGGAAATCATTTTTTTTTTCCCCTTTCTTATCTTCCTTTCGCTTCGACCAACTCGCTTCATGTTATCATTATGTTTTCTGTCGTGTTATCCTGTATTTTGACTCATGATGATGTTGAGCGCAACGACCCTCAACAAGTACACAATTGAGGGACATGATCATGTCACGTAAAAGTATGTACAGGAGTGATATTCAAGTGAGATATCACTCCGACTGAGTGCGCCAGCCTCACGACTTTTTGCAACAGGATAAAACTCCATGAGGCACAACTTACCCTCTACCTAAGGAATCATCACCACCCTTAAATTGGTGTATACATGTGGAGCTACTGACTGACATGTGACAGTTCACATGTCGTGTCAGAATTTTAGGCTCATGATATCTCAACTGAGCTGCTTGCTATTTCCATCCCATACCTTTTTTTATCGAGAAAAACTTGTGTAGTGAGTCATACGAGATAATACATATACAAACCAACTCTCGTAAGCTACTACATTTTTTATAATGCAAAACCTCATAATAAATCAACATAGCAGTGCGGTATGCGATAACCAAAGATACACGAATGAGCGTCACATGAAAAACATCGTGTGGGTTTTACTGTCTGATGTTAAATAATTACGCAAAAAGTTAAGCGGTTTCACTTCGTTATGATAAAGACGAAAGGTTTATGGCGGTTGCTCTAAGCGGTAGGAGAATTTTGTCCTTTAGCAAAGAATGATCTAATTATCTTATCGTATGCACAATCGTCTAACTATTAATTATAAACAAGGAAAAAATATGGACCACTTTCACTTATGCTAGACTTGACCCTCTACTGGAAAATGATCCCCTCAATCTAAATTGTGAAGATTCGGACCACACACTCATCCTAGAGAGCGGTTATTTGGAGTGATACATCCCTCAATGTACACATCTTTCCCAGTTAATACATACATAGTGAAAAACTTAAGGGTCGAACTTTGAAGGCATGAAAAAGTCATTCAACTGTACATACACAAATAAAAATTACAAAGGGACAACTATTAAATTTTCAATTATATATAAAAAATAAACATAGGCTTATATTTTTTTAAAGAATACGAAATGCAAAACACTTTTAATCATCTGAATATATAATCAACAACAAACAAAGAAAATAACACTGAAAGTTTAAACCAAGTATACACAAATGTCTGAAATTAAATATGATGAACCTAAGTTCATCA
Organism: Chara braunii; assembly: GCA_003427395.1. Classification (NCBI taxonomy): domain Eukaryota; kingdom Viridiplantae; phylum Streptophyta; class Charophyceae; order Charales; family Characeae; genus Chara; species Chara braunii. The sequence goes on from BFEA01000293.1 coordinate 228,085, forward strand.
ATAATAACTTGCACATGAAAAATCATTTACTAAGCGTACAAACACAAATAAAATACATGATATGATTCTGACCGAGTAGCACTTCATTCACTTTTATCCATTTTTTAGGCTAGTCAATCATATCAAACTCAGTCAAATAAATATTATACAGAATAACAAAAAATTTTAGGCAATATTTTTAGAAAATAAAATGTGTTTTCCATGAGCAAAATGTTATAGGGTGTAGAAATCATTTGTCAAATTAAATAAAGTGAAACTCTCTTGTATCGATCGAGGCACGTTTTAGTTGGTAAATCATCCAGTTATCATAAGATAACATAGTATAGTTTTTTATGAACATAGAGAGACTCTGTAAATCAATTAACTAATTGAGATGAACTACGATTACGCACATGTTTACATTGTCTTAGCATTTTTATTATCGACACGATTCTATGTAAAGTTAAATAAAGGAAGGAAATTCGATATCAAAATAAAATTATACTCAAGAAACAAGGCAAAAAAAAAAAAATCCCAAACTATTTTGTAGATTCCCACGCGTTACGCACCCGTTCGCCACTTTGTTTTCAACTAAGAAAACAACGTTCGATTTAGGTAAAACGTGTGATCTTCATTGCAAGAGGGAGAGCACTTGATGGGCTAAGGTGACCCAACGTTTGACCAACCCCAAGGAAACTTCGAATACTTGCATCAATTTTTTTTTGTTACTTGTGACAGATTATTTACTTTCGGCCTTCTATGTACCAGATAACTGCCCCTCAAAAATCTCGGCGTATCTGTTTCATACAAGTATGTTGCGAATAGCCAGACTCGCCAGAGTTGGAAAATGTATGGTGTGCAGTTGTTGAGGCTTTACGGTCTTAGATTTCCTTCCCTGCTGATTGTCCGCACCGACGCATTCATTATTGATACTTGGCGGAGATTTCAGCATATAGTAAAATTTGCCTTGAAAGTCTCGTTAAAAGTTTTTTGACTAAATAAAATAAAACCCACAAAACTAAAAGTTACTAGAATTTTTTAAAATGACAAATATCTAATTTAATTAAACTTAAGAATCTTTGAAATTCAATTCGTTGTAAATATAAATAAGTAATAAGACAACCTTCACTGAAGCCTATATCCTATTACTTTCAAAAATCATTCAGTTTAAGATACACACTAGTAAGATGACCCACTATAATGTTTATCCCACTATTCAATATAATTCAATCCAGGGTCAATAAAACATTGTGACAACCTCCACTAAAAATTCAATCCGACTACTTTATAAACCCAATCAATCTATATTTAAACAAATAGTATGACGACTCAAATTGAAGTTTTAATCATATCAAGTCATATTCGTACAATTTAGCCGCAACGTGAACCGCATTGGAGATTTTTTATAATGAGGCAAGCTATACAATGATTCTCACTATAATTTCTATCATAAGTAATCGAAACGAAAATGATTAATATGATAATTCACATTAGAGACTTTTACTATTACCAATATTAATTAATATGAATTCAAACAAGTACGAGGACAACTCACACTGAAGTCTCTATATCCTATTAGAATTTTTATCCTAAGTAATCGAAATGTTGATTAATAACATGATAACTCACATTAGAGGCTATTACTACTATTAATATTAATCAATATGTATTCAAATAAGTACGAAAACAACTCACACTGGAGTCTCTATCCTATTACGATTTAACGTCAAGCAATTTCAATTCAATCAAGTAATAGGACAACACACATTTTTCAAACCAATCTAATCTACCATAGTTTTCATTGACAACCTTGATTGAATGTGTAGGATAGGTGGGAGGTGGTCATTAGTGACTAAGAAGCTTAAATGACACTAAGAGGTGATAAAAGTTGCTTCACTTGTAGTTTATGAGGCTCCTCTTCGATCAAACTATGGCGAGCCTGCATCTGTTATTTATCTTAAATGAAAATGACAAAATGCTCAGAAAACCAAAAAGTCTATTATTTTTTTCAACCAGTGGGATTTGTGAATTTGAAGGGTATATGGATTTTCCGAAGGTCAAATCAAAATGGCTCTACATGTTTTTTAGCTACTGGATTCCATGACTTTCATGTCATCGTAGGAACCATTTTTCATATTATCTGTTGTGTTCGTCAGTACATGGGTCATTTTACTCGAAGACACCATTTCAAGTTTGAAGTTGCTGCTTGGTATTGGAATTTTGTTGATGTGGTTTGGTGGCGCCCGTATCTATTAACTGAGTTAACTCAATGATATTACTTCGTTGCCTAACCTCTACGCTCATGTTCTTATCTGAAGACGTTGACATCAAAAAGATTTTGTGGCACCCACCACTACGTGGGCACCTAAGAGTAAATACAGACAGTGGTTAAGGTACCCAGTCAAAGGCTACTAAAATACCAGATACAAAAACTACCTATGCTAATGATAAAGGCGCCAGACTCCCACGAAGGCATTGGGGGAACGTTAGCTCTTCGAACTTCTATGAAGTTACTCGAGGCAGAAGGTAACTCCCAATCTCCACCTTGGCAAAGGCTCGAAGAGCAAACGCTTCCCGTCTGAATCCCACAAGCTCGTCAGCATAGTTGCTCCGTCCAAGAAATCACAAGAAACACTTCTTTCGCAAACAAACATGGCTATCTTTTTTTTTTTTTCCGGCGACCGTGGGGTAGCGTTGTCGAGCACATCGGTCCGGCATCACTCAAAGGCAGCGTGAGACCCTCCCGGCCGCGTCACGCAAGACTTGGTTTGTTCCCTCGTGGTGAATATACATGGCGCTTCCGCAAGCCACTCCGATCGAGTGCACCAGCCATACCTCTCAAGAGCCCCTACGACAGGATAGGGCCTACGCGAGGCACGACTTACCTCCACCTTACGGGAGTTGTCACCTCCCTTCGGTGGGCGTATCCCCGCCGAGTTACCAGTCCACGGTACGAAAGTTGATCAGCTGCAATCGCGGAGGTGGACCAGCCGAGGGCGTTTCTCGTTCGCTGTAGCATTTGCGGTACGCAGGGTATTACGCTTCTATCGAACCCGCACGCGAACCAACATCTTGGGGGGATGAGGTCCCAAACGTGACTCGTCGCTGGTCGACTAGGACGCATCC